>PQMF01000007.1:0-240093 GCA_003004485.1 Aspergillaceae sp. MA 6039 | reverse complement strand
AGTGCAGCCCTGGCCGGTTCTGCACCCTTAGCAGGCCCAGCAGCTACAGAGGGTTCAGCAGTCGTAGATTTGGCGGTATTAGCGGCACCGGCACCAGTACCAGCAACACCAGTACCAGCAGTACCAGCAGCTGCAGAAGGTTCAGCAGTCGTAGATTTGGCGGTATTAGCGGCACCGGCACCAGTACCAGCAACACCAGTACCAGCGGCACCAGTACTAGTAGCACTAGTACCAGCAGTGCCCACAGCACCAGTGGCAGCGGGAATCTCAACAGCCCCCTTGCCCTGCTCCTGAACGGCCTTGGACTCCTTCTGCAGATCCTTGGTCTCCTCCAAAGTCAATCCCGGAACGGTCTCTTCAAGCCGGGTATCTTGCGGAGATGCCACGGGAACCGGCTCTTTGTCTTTGGCAGCTAGGCCCGCGGGCTCGGCAGTACTGGTCTCGGGAGAGAATCGCGACTCTTTGGTGGTTGCCTCGGGCATGACAGCTGTACATCCAGTCAATGATTTAGTCACCCCAACACGCGCGCATTATAACATACCAAAACCTTCCTTGTCGCCTCCGTCCAAGGCGCCAATGTGGCCGGATTTGGAGGCCTGCGCCTTGTCGACAGCTTCCTGTACGGAATTCTTGTGAGCGTTATCGGTAACTTCCGGGAGCTTCTCGGCCTCCTTCACAGGCTGTTGGGTCTCTGACTGAGACGGCGCAGCGGCGGGAGCAGTCGTGGAGGCACCCGGGGCCGAAGTGGTAGTCTCGTCGGCCGTCGCGGCAGCGGGAGCTTCCTGCGTGTCGGAAGCAAAGGACTCTTCGCCTTCGCTCTTTGCGACATTGTCCTGGGCATCATGGCCGGGGGTCCTACCGGGTCAGCATGGTTGCGCACAGATCGCGACGCGCAACTTACAGAGAGTCCTTGACATCGGTAGCGATGTTCTTGGCTGTCGCACCGGGGGCAGCGGCGGCAGCCTTGGCCTTGGATTTGGCCTTGCTCTTTCCACCTTTCTTGGGCATGATGTCTGCGGTTGTTAGCGCGAATGTCCAAGATGCCACGTAATAGCAGCGGTGGGATACCACGGACGGGACGGGTCGCGAAAAAAGAAAAAAGAAAAAAGAAAGTTGTCCGGGGGAAAAGCAACAGGGAACGCTTATGATAATTACGACAGCTACTTACCAAATAGTCAGAGCGAAGAAGAGAGGAGTATGGGTTATACAGAGAGGGAGAGGAAGGGATGAAGGAGGAGGAAGAAGGAAGAAGAAAGAAAGAAAGGGATGGGTGATGTTTCGGGGAGGGTTAATCCGGGGAGGGTTAGTTAGAGACACTTGGAACAGGAAGGATGGGATAAGGAATGAGTGCTGTCTTCTGTTATTGTCTTCAGCATGATGCTGTCCTTTTCATTATAGGGTTTGCTGCGTTCAGTAACAGAGCACACCACCTTAGGTACCAGCAGCTACTGAAGCTACTGGAGCTACTGAAGCTACAAAAGCTACATGCATCCGGCGATCCGGTCGCGTGCCTGCAGCAGCCCGAGGAGCGAATGGATGGCCAGGGCGGCGCTGTCAGAGCCTCTGCGCCGGAGTATTTTCTGGGGAGGATACTCTGTCCTAGTTATGTACTCCGTCTTAGTCTCCTCGATTCGGAGTATTACGCTATACGGAGTATTACTCCTAAGTCCGTTATGACGCCGTACTCCGTGCCTGTACTCAAGTACTACTCCGTATGACTAGCTGGATGTGTCAGATGACATCACGTATTCCCGCATGTTACGCGTTGGTGTTATGTACCCCAGGACCTCTGGTGACATCATGCTTCACCGCAACTCGTATGTAGTAGTACGTACTTGTACTCTGAGACTACAAAGTACAAAGTACAGAGTACACTGGAGTGTGCGTAGTCCAGAGTATGTGTTTATACTGCGTACGGAGTATCCGGAGTACTCCGTATAGCAAAAAGAGAAAAAGTTTATGACCGACGCAGGGGTCGAACCTGCAATCTCTTGATTCGTAGTCAAGCGCCTTACCATTGGGCCAGCCGGCCTTGTTAACAGACAGTTTCCTGAATTGGTCTATAAGTACCCTTTCGCCCTAATCTAGACGGAAGCGGCGTGCCGAGAAGCCCGGCTAAACCGGTCCCGGTGGCGTCGGAGTGGGCCACCGTGACGTTGCTGGTCTAGTCCGTGGAACTGTTTCTGGAAGTTTTCGCTGCAGGATTAATGTACTTGGACGTACGGAGTAGGAGGAGATGAACGGAGCACAGTGTGGTATCGTGTAGTAGGATAGAGTCTTAACCAGAGAGAGATAAACAGGGATAGTGAGCGTGTACAAAGTACAGAGGAATAGATAGAGGATCGATAGAGTAGTATAGGGCGGAGGATCCATCGTAGAGTACTCTGTACGGAGAGCATAACATCCCACTATGAAATCACATAACTCATGAATCTCCGCTTATCACGCCCCGATTACTATTCTTATTCTTATTGCCCCGATGCCTTCCCGGAGTCTCCATCCTCCATTCTCCATCCTCCATCTTTTCCATTCATTCATTCCTTCCATTCCTCTCCCACTCCACGTTTTACGCCCACGTTCACTGTCAAACATACTGCAGGCCATGGTAAAGACCTTGCTTCTGCGTTCCTCACCCGTTTGATATTTTTCTCTTACGACTCTGCTGTCCGACATGCCCTTTCGAGACCGTGTCAGACGGGCCTTGAATCGCCCCATCGTCCGCAGAACAAATCGGAAAGGTGTCAAGCTGGAATACTTCCACCGCAATGAAGTCCCTCGTCCCAAATTCCGTGGCCCCTTCGATCCTGAGCACCAACGACAACTAGCGGAATGGTCCTTCCAGGCCGCCATGGCCCCCCGTCCGCGCTCCCTGGATCTCTCCCTGTCGCCCTGTACCTCGTTACCCGATCATTTGCGCCCCCCCGGGGAAGACCAGACTTCAAATCAACAAGAACAAGAGGAGGGGGAGGATGAGGATATCGCTCCCGATCACGTTGTCGAACAACCTGCCCTTCCCCCGGATGTCATGGATAGTAAGTTCCTTCGTAAACTCCCTTGCATAGTGAATGCATCTGACGGTTTAGCTGCTCCTACTGTCACCCAGATTGAAGACACTCATGGTCGCCAGGCCGATGGTGGCTCCCAATCCTCCACCATGGTCGACCCCGATAGTTTCAACGGCTCCGTCATGACTCTACTACCAGAGAGCCACCCCTCATTCAACAAAAAGGAAAGCGTCCGGTATACCTCACCGGCACTTCGCAGCGCGTCCCCGCCGCCCAAGGCCAAGGGCACCAACTATATGCCATTCTCTCCGGAGGATCTGTCACGGGCGTTGAACGCAGTGCAGATTTATTGATCTATTCTTTTATTCTGTTGTACCCCGGAGTACGCTTTTGCTATGTGACTTACGAAAGATCGACTCTGACTTCACGAAAAGACCGCTTCCGATAGACGGCACGGCATTTTGCATTGTTTGTCCAAGAATTGGGCGAACACTCTGTTTTTTGTGTTTCTGCATTATCGAGCGTATACCCGTTAGCTAGCCTTTGCTGCTTTCCCAAGTCATGCATGCCTGTTACTATGTATGGTTGCTAGATTGCATTGCTATCCTACCGAGCCAAATTCTACGAGCACCCTGATGCCCTCCCTTCTTGTTTTAGTAGGTGAGCAGTGCCGCTCTGAATTCAACCGGTAGGGAGGTGTTCCACCACAATGCCACTGCCCAGCTCTCATTCAGTATATAGAAGTTATGTAATCACCACAGGTCATGTGACCGCGTGTTACGAGGCAGTATCACTGGCCTTGCTGTACAGACCAATTTTTCGTTTTATCAATATATGGTTTTACTTCCCTACCTGCATCCATCACACTTTCCATGAATCCTCTTCTTAAGAGACTAGCTCTCCAGTTCTAATCGCTCAAATTTGCGAATCGTTCTTACGGACTATGCCTCCTGTAAGGGCCTAGATCAGGACCATGTGTAAGTACTATCCCGAATGGGGTATAGACTAGCTGAATAGTTATGTAACAAGTAATGACGAACGTTACTCTGTACGAAGTACCGTAAAGATAAAAAGGGGATTTTAGGTTTCTTCAGATGACCAATGATCAGTCTTAGAATACATGGAAGTACCATAGTTATTATTTTCCCTCTCCATCATCATTACCCACACTAATTAGACCCTTTGTATGGCAGAGAGTACACTACTGTACGTCTGCTAGTTTTCTAGTTGGTTTTTGGGCTCATGGCTACTATTCCGAGAAGGGAAATATTCATAGAATACTCTAGGGTACTCCCTATCTACCTCTTAGTTCCAAGTCCTATTTTCCGGTTGAATTCCTCACTAAGGCCCTGCAGAGTGTTGCCCTCCAATCCACTCTCCATAAGTTGCTTGTCCTTATCAGCACGCAAAGTAAGTGCAAGGATAATAGGTGCAAGCTTCTCCATATGCGTCACCTTCATTGTTTTAAAAGGACCAACCTCAAAGATCTTCATAAAGGCCTTTGGGCCATTGTTGTCCAAATTGACTTCTTCACCTCTGATGTATTGAAGGTACTTGTTATCAAACATCGCGAAGTTCAAATAGATCTCCTGGTGGTCCTGTACGACTTGATAGATTATACACATACCGACCAGGAAGTTTCAGATACTCGTCTCGTTGATTGAGGATCCATGCAACAATCTGAGCACTTTCCTGCATAAAGATTTCAAGAAGATGGTCGCTTCTAGCAGCTGCCTTGACCTCAACCAGAGAGCAGATGGATTTACCAGATCCATCTGAGAGACATCCATCTGTCCTTGCTTCGTATAGTTCTACCCCATTGACAACGGCGTGTAGTGGATATCGTTGGATAGTCCAGTGATGAAGAATGTCCGTGAAGTGCTCAGTAATGGCCTTCAGGAAGTTGAGAAGCGCCGCGTTGACGATTTGCTCATCAGCTGTTTTCCTGCTTCGACGTGCTTCGCTTGATATATACTCTGATAAAGGGCTTGAATCTTTGCTGGAAGGACTGAAAGGTGCTTGGTCTGCTGGAAGCTCTTCGGACCATTGGATATGTTCACTAATTTGACGAGAAGCTTCCTGTCCTGTTATCATACCACTCGAGGTAGTCGGTGTCTGGGGTCGATGATCCGCTTTTTCAGTTTCTTCCTGTTGCGTCACCGAGCGGGTTTTCTTGGGACTAATACTGGAGCCGATTTCACTGGTTTCGGCTCCTTTGGTCTCATTCTGGCAGAGTTTCACCAGAAATAGACTTCCCTCCTCCGGA
Source organism: Aspergillaceae sp. MA 6039 (assembly GCA_003004485.1). Taxonomy (NCBI): domain Eukaryota; kingdom Fungi; phylum Ascomycota; class Eurotiomycetes; order Eurotiales; family Aspergillaceae; species Aspergillaceae sp. MA 6039. The sequence continues at coordinate 234,822 of PQMF01000007.1, read as the reverse complement.
TGCTTCCCCTTCCGGAAGCTATTGCGGTAGCTCTCCCAAGACTTATATTGGCTCAGTCTTTTCTTTGCATCTCTTATAAGATCTTGCCCCAGTCCAAAGTTTTCAAAATTGAAGTTATCTGGTTTAACAGGTTGCCGCAAGATGCGCATGGTCAGAAAGTCCTTTCGGGTAAACTTTGAAGCTGAAGGAAAGATTTGGCCGTGTATTGTTTGCCCAGTAAGTCCATCCCTTTCCATTTGCCTCTTCCAGTCAGTAACTGTGGTCGGTAGAGGACCATCGCCTGCCATCTTGTGTTTTGTTTGGACTAAACGCGCTCGTTACAGTCGCGAGAGGGACGAAGAAGAGTTATCACAGCCTGCTGCTGGAATAGAAGGGGAAGCAATGAGAATGAAGGAACAGAATAGGAAACAAGAATACTGATCCTGTCAGGTTTGGCTCTTTCCGTTTGAGTCCTGCGGGAGGCTATATACACATGACCTGGAGGCTCATTGGCGCCGGAAAATGGGAATGACCCCACCCATCATAGCTGGCGTCGACCATGGGCGCTTCATATTTCCGTAGAATATTGTCGACTATGCTCCTAAGCGCCCAACTGATACTTTTCTTGGCCATTGGTTAACTGCAATGAGTCCAGGGTGGTGTTGAACTCCACCAATTGAAGCCAAGAACGAGCCTGTTTTTGATAATTCCCCTCAGTTCAGCGCTTTGACAAGCCTAGTATAACCACGTAACCCATGTTAAAAGCCAACAAACGCATTACTGTTTGCTCTCCAAATGGCTGGTTGTATGATCTAGCGATACGAGGCATTATTCCTAGCATTTGATCTGCCTGTCGTGGGCGGTTGGCGGGCGGTTAATGCAGTCTGCCAATTGGATGACATTGCCGGCAATATCGCACCGCCCACTATTTCGGGAATTGTTTACACAGGACTGCTTTCTCCTTCCTTCATCCTCTCTCGTTTTCATCCTTAGAGGATATAAACTCTCATCTACCCGCAGATAGATTTCGCAAAAAGTCGCTATCTTACCTTTTGCCTTACTGCTTCTCATCATAACTTCTTTTTCATTGCCTGTCTTGTAACTATCTCCCCATCATGGTTCGCGAGAAACGCAGAGTCGTAAATGTCCAAGTCTCACAAGCCCACATGCAGCGCTATAAAGATGTGCGCGAGCTTGAAGAATGGGTGACCAAAGAAAGGAAACACAATTACAACAAGGAGGACTTGAAAAAATTGCGTGTACGCACTTTTCAAATGGAATCAGATCCGAATAGAGAGCCCACGTTTCGGCCCTGTTTCTTCCAGCCATACAAAGGTGACCTCAATGCCGAGCCTCATGATGAAGAGCGTGAGGCAGCGGGATGGAAATGGGATCCTTATTACGAGGACGAAGACTCAGACCCGATTGACTGGGCAACGGACACACATGGCTATTACGTCGAGTACATGAGAGCCCAATATGTTGAAAATGAAGCAAAAGGATCTAAATTACCCGAAGTCTGGATGATGCCGTATGGTTTATTCATTTCCCTTTTGTCGTTGTCTTCTTTCTAGACTGCGGACTGACCGAGTACTAATACATATGGGTTTCCAGTCACGCGGATTTTGAAGGGAAGAGGCTGTGTGAGTACGGTGATGGTTTAGAGTGGGTGGCCATGACTGGTGGTCTTGTGGACGGAGGTACTCCCCGATCACCACATTTCCTACTTGAGATGATCTCTGATATCAATGGTGAAAATGATACGATAACTCGTGGCGAGCTGCTTTGCATCCTTCGGATGATGGAGAGAATACTTGGGGTCGCGAACTTTGTCAGCCACATGATTACTCCCGTATGCTCTCAACTACCCCTTACTTATTAGGGAACAAAGCTGATTCAGAGTCAGATTTTGGTCCTCTCATTCATGGGGCCCCGACACGCTCGAGCGCTGCAGGCCTATTATGATGGTGATGAATTAATCATTCATAAAACTGATCTCTTTGACTTCACCAAAGGCAAGAATACCGACGCGTTGCTACTATTCGCACGATTGGCGATGTCCACTCCGGTTGGGGACACAATATCAGAAAAAAAGAGAATAGCCTATTAAATCTGCGATTGAAGGATATTGGTGTGCACATCTACCGGTTTCTCGCACTGTCAGAAAAGGCATTCTGCCCCGGCTTTAAGAACAGTCACCACAACAGTCAATGCTTTCACATACCATCTGCAAATCCCTGTGGTATGAGCAATCCCAAGGTTAATTCATCGGCGCAGCCTCCTTGGATATGTCTTCGGTTTACATTTATGTGAAGTTGTGCAGCATTCTTGTTTGTGAGAACTTATTCCCCTTTTTCTTTGGTCCTATTTTTGTTGTGTACGGGAGTTATCGGTTGGGTATCGCTATGAAGGATAAGCTTGTACCCTTTCTACTTTCTGTGCCTCTGTCATCATCATGTTGCGAATGCTATTTGTAGGCCTACGTTTGGCTCTGACTATCAGGCATAAGTACAGAGTACATACTCCGTAACATCCTGGGAGATTCCCCACTACAGGGTGGAGCGCATCCCAAAGTGGAAGTAGCTAAAACCAGCATGTGCAGATCTTATCTGACCTGACGCCAATCCCGATCGACAGATTTAGCTTACTTGTATTGCATTCTGTCCTAGACTAACGAGCTTCTAGACCAGACCAGTCTATAGTAGCTGCGTGATAGTGATCAACTGCAGTACATGCTATCTCGAGTAGTAATAGATTTGCGTAATGCTATCTAGTCCGGTATGGAGCAGACTAACTATGTATGTACTAAAGTAGTAGTTCACCGCATCCATTCAGCCCGTGCACTCCACAGTACACGGTATGCAGTGCATGGATGAAGCATTCTTTCTCTGGAGAATAACTGGGGAAGTGATGCTGAAAGTGATGCGAAACTATTTCACTCCGTTGCCAACTAGCCAGCCACCAGCCAGTCACCGGCCACCCGTACGGAATACGTACGGAATAAGTGGATTGGGTTTTCATTGCTAGGATGAACTCCATACATAGTACAAAGTACGGGATAGTATAACGACACTCAACTGCTGGCTCTGCCTACAGCAATTCAAATGATATGGTAGGGCAAGACCCCTGTCGGGCTATTACCTCGTAGAACACTGCGAGGTTCGCAGCATGCTTATGTAAATTACGCCGGCAAGTGCCTGACGTGGCGAGCAGCCCATTTTCCGCTCCTGTCACGAGAGATTCCAGACGTTAAGGGAACCGTGGCAATGGATATCCAGGTGCCCGTCGTGTTTGTTGGGCCAAGCCGGAGTTGGCAAAACGTCTGTATCCACCGTGATGTCTGAGCAGCTTCGAATCCCCGATATTCCCCACGCTTGCTTAGATTAGAACATGAGTGTAGTGTAGGGCTAGGGCAAGACCACTTTTGGGCTATTACCTCCTATGAAGTAAGAGTGACTCTCGATGAATAATAGCAGTGTTTGTTCAGTTCTATATTTGAGCTCAATGATAATAAGATCAAAGCGGGAATTCGAGGATATCTAACTTTTGTGCCATCATCAATCATGACTCACCATATACCTATAGTGGGATATCTTCTATCTTCTCCTACTCATCCTGAGTCACCGTCATATCTAACACCTCAACCCGTCCCCGGCCCCGGGTATCATTGCCCACAATCTCATTCAACCCCTTGAACGCTCCCGGGTCCGCGAACCCGACCACTTCCCATTCATCCCCACCAATAACCTCCTGTGTCTCGACCGATTCGATATAGCTGAGGATCTTCTCTTTGAGGTTGCTGGGTTTCCCGGCCCCGGCACTAGAGCTAGCGCCAGCGGTGGATGTAGTAGGCTCGGGGTCTGACCCTTCGTCGTCCGGGTCGGGATCGCCCTTTTTGCCTTTTTTCGTGCCTTTGTTTCCTTTCTTCTTATTGGATTTGGATCCCCCGCCGCCCCCAGTGGACGGTGATGGTTCTTCACTGGCTGTGTTTGCTGCCGAACCAGCCGATTTGACGGCCTGCTTGAGTAGAGTAACCGGGCAGGTAACACGCAGCCGCATCCGCGCCCGCATCACAGGAATCGGCTGCCAAGCGATAAGCGCCTTCATGGCCTCGAGTGCCTGACTCTTCGCAGACTTGTTAGGGGCTACGCCCGTCCACAACGGTTTCCGTTGTGAGCTTTTGTCATCTTCATTCTCCCCTTCGTCACCTGTCTGTTGTTGTTGCTGATGTCCACTCGCCGAACTCAACTGGTCCAACGCCTTCGAAATCATCCCAGGCGTATACACCCGTTTCGTTGTGGGATCGACTAACCGCCCCGACACGATATCGAGTAACTCCCGCTCCACGCGCTCCGAGATCTCCTTGCGCTCGCGCTCGCCCACCTGCACCTCGCCTTTACGCAGGATCTCCTCACGGATTTCATCCTGCGGGACATTAGACCCGAAGGCCTTGACGAGTTCGGCTGACGGCGCAGTCTGCGCTTTCGACACAGATAGAAAGATCGTGGGTACTTGGAGGACGTTGTCGAGGTCTTTTTCGGCGCCGGAGCGGTATTCAAGGAGTTTGTTTTTGTAACATGCTAGTTCGAAGCGCTTTTTGCCTGTTTTTTTTGGGTAACGGGGTTAGCGGTAGTCTGGGGTTTTGTTTCGCTCTTGCACTGGACCGTACCTTTCTTTAGTCGCACGATCGAGACATTTGTGAATTTGATCTGGTTCGAAGGTTGATTGATAGGCATTTTGGCCTCACTTCGTCTGATCTGTGCCTGCAGACGACTCTGTTCTGCCTGTAAAGAATCTAGTTCAAAGCTTGACAATGACGCAGCGCCGATATTCTGACTCAGCAAAGTTGACTCAGCAACGGTTTCGGATCAACATTTCCCGGCCCGATCGCCCTGTCCGCTGATTGGCTGCCCTCTTGGCCTCGATCGAGGCGTCACACCCGTGACTCTTGACCTCCTCTTCTTCTCCAACCTCTCTTCTTCCTCTCTTCATCCTCCTCTCTTGACTTCACTCTTGTTTTCATCTCAATCACATCTGTCGTTTACCTGGCTGGTTCCGTATCAGCTTGTTGACTGTTTTCTACAATAGTGTACGTCCGTCTAACATGCATCCCTGATAGCGTGACACTGATAAGCCAGCTGCCTTGTAGCTAGACCGCCAAGGTCCCCCTACGCATTGCCAACCAAACCATTGCCAACCAGCTCTGTGTCACATTCTCTGACCTGCCCATACCATCATGAAGCTTCTCTCAGCAACCATGCTGGTCGGTGCGGCCACCGCCGCAGCTCCGTTCCAGCAGATCCTCTCCTCACCCAAGAAGCCTGCCGACAACGGTTTCAGCTTCGCCAAGCCACTGCACGACTTCCAGGAACAGCTGAAGTCGCTGTCTGGCGAGGCGCGTGATCTTTGGAATGAGGTCTCGAGCAAGTTCCCCGAGAGCATGGGCCATAACCCGCTCTTCTCGCTGCCGAAGAAGCACACCCGTCGTCCGGACTCCCACTGGGACCATATTGTTCGAGGCTCTGACGTTCAGGGCGTTTGGGTCACCGGTAAGAATGGTCAGAAGGAGCGTGAAATTGATGGGAAGCTGGAGGAGTATGATTTGAGGGTCAAGAAGACCGATCCTAGTTCGTTGGGCATCGATCCCGGTGTTAAGCAGTACACCGGGTATTTGGATGACAATGAGAACGACAAGCATTTGTTTTACTGTGAGTTGTCTCCGCTTCGTTGTCATTCGTTTGATCGGCTTGCTAATTTTATCAAAGGGTTCTTTGAGTCTCGCAATGACCCCAAGAACGACCCTGTCGTGCTTTGGTTGAACGGTGGTCCCGGCTGCTCGTCTCTTACCGGTCTGTTCGTGGAGCTGGGCCCCAGCATCATCGATAAGAAAATCAAACCGGTTCACAATCCTCACTCTTGGAACTCCAACGCTTCCGTCATCTTCCTTGACCAGCCCGTTAATGTCGGTTACTCATACAGTGGCTCTGCCGTCAGTGACACGGTTGCTGCTGGTAAGGACGTCTACGCTTTGCTCTCCCTCTTCTTCAAGCAGTTCCCCGAGTATGCGAAGCAGGACTTCCACATTGCTGGAGAGTCTTACGCCGGTCACTACATCCCTGTTTTTGCCTCCGAGATCTTGTCTCACAAGAAGCGGAACATCAACCTCAAGTCGGTCTTGATCGGCAACGGTCTCACCGACGGGCTCACCCAGTATGAATACTACCGCCCCATGGCCTGTGGTGATGGTGGCTACCCGGCTGTCTTGGATGAGTCTGAGTGCCAGTCCATGGACAGTGCCCTGTCCCGCTGCCAGTCCATGATCGAGGGGTGCTACAGCACCGAGAGCGTCTTCCTGTGCGTTCCTGCTTCCATCTACTGCAACAACGCCCTCATCGGTCCGTACCAGAGCACTGGTCGGAACCCGTACGATATCCGTGGACCGTGTGAGGACCAGAGCAACCTGTGCTACAGCAACATGGGCTACACCAGTGAATACCTGGGCAAGCGCGAGGTCCGCGAAGCGGTGGGCGCCGAGGTCGATGGCTACGATTCGTGCAACTTCGACATCAACCGCAACTTCCAGCTCCACGGTGACTGGATGAAGCCGTACTACCGCGTGGTCCCCAGCCTGCTGGAGCAGATCCCCGTGCTGGTCTACGCTGGTGACGCCGACTTCATCTGCAACTGGCTGGGCAACAAGGCCTGGACCGAGGCTCTGGAGTGGCCCGGTCAGAAGAAGTACGCCGCCGCCCCCTTGGAGGATCTTGAGATCGCCCAGAGCGAGAGCAAGGGCAAGAAGATTGGCCAGGTCAAGTCCCACGGCAACTTCACCTTCATGCGTCTGTACGGTGCGGGCCACATGGTCCCCATGGACCAGCCCGAGGCTGGTCTGGAGTTCCTCAACCGCTGGCTCGGTGGTGAATGGTTCTAAGCGGGCCTTGAATTATGGCTAGCCATAATGCCTACATGATTCCTTTACTGTGTGTCTCATGTTTTTACTTTTATGTTGATTTTATCTGATTTGACTTGATTGTTCTTGCTGGCTTTGATATGCCTTTTTGTCGTTAATACACAAGCACAAACATAGGCACAGATTGTAAACGGTGCCTTGTAGTTAATAGCTCAATGAATCTCGATTCAAATATGTGTACTCCAGGCAGCTGCCGTATAGTAATAAAGCCAAGACATAACGCCATGTAGAATACTCGAGACCAGAAGTTAATTTGAATATTTCATTTCATAAGTTGGTATGAATCTTTTCGCTTTTTGGCACCTTTTTGGGACCCAGGATTGAAATCCGTTTATTTCATTTCAGAAAATAAGAAAACCCACACACCGACCAACATACAGACGGAGCCCATGCACGAAAAGACCGGCAAAAAAGAAACGCACCCCCGTATCCATCCATCGAAGACAAACAAGAATTGTTTAACCCTTCTTCTTGCTGACACCAACGGTCCGGCCACGGCGACCGGTGGTCTTGGTGTGCTGGCCACGCACCCGCAGACCCCAGTAGTGACGCAGACCGCGGTGAGAGCGGATACGCTTCAGACGCTCGAGATCTTCACGGGTCTTGCTGTCGAGACCGTTGGAGACGACCTGGGAGTCCTTGCCATCGGCGACGTCGCGCTGTCGGTTCAGGAACCATGTCGGGATCTTATACTGCGTGGGGCTTTGGAGGATGGTGACCACTCGCTCGAGCTCTTCGGTGGTGAGCTCACCAGCGCTGTTCCGTATTAGCCTCTGCTTCTAAATTTTTCTTCTTTTTTCTCTTCCCCCCCCTCGTTCTGCAATTCATCGTGGAATTCCATCATAACACATCCCAACTCTTGCATATTTCCCATCCATACTAAACAGACAAAAGGGGGGTAGTCGAACGTACCGCTTGGTGAGGTCAACGTCGGCCTTCTTGCAGACCAAGTTGGAGTAACGACGACCAACACCCTTGATCTGGGTCAAGGCGATCATGATCTTCTCCTTGCCGTCAACATTGGTGTTGAGCAGACGCAAGATGTACTGGAAGTTTGTCTTCTCGTCGGGCACGAGCGCTAATCAACCACACCGTCAGCCTTCCATCCACCATAAAAAATTCCTTTTTTGCATCCTCTCCATCTCCCATCCTCCATTTTCCATTTCCATTCCGTTCCTGTCTGTCGGGATAGGCGTAACATACACATGATGGGCAAGGCGCGACGGTTCGCGGATGGGTTGTCGACAGCGAGAGGGATGGAGAAAGAGGAGGGTAAAAGGGTGTCTTCTGGCTACAGCGTCTTTGGCTGTGTGGGATCGGGTAAGCACCGCGCTAGCCTGTTTAGGAATGGTGTGCTCGAGGGCTCGCTTGTGTTGCACTAGTCCGCTTTGGGAAATCATATGGCTAGGTCACGTGATATCTGACCGGTCGACGTCTGTCTTCCTTTAACGTCGACACTCAAAGAGCATGGCTAGCAGAGGTTTCCGGTAATGTTGTCTCCAGCTGTCTGTACATCTGACGGAAGCTGGTTTTACCAGTAATGCTGTTGTTGCACTTGCCTATTGCACTGGCTCTCTTAACCTCAGCCCTACCGGGTGTAGAGGACTATGCCAACCGGAATCTTGCTCAATCTGTTCCCTGGCTAATTATGTTTCTTGTAGGAGTACCCATGGCTTGAATAGCCTCGAATACAGACCATGCAAGTGGTGGTTCTGTCACAATGGTGTCCTTTGTTTCTTTGAGCCGGGAATGAATGCAGCAACAAAGCCAGAGCAACCACTTTCCTGTCCTGTTCAAGGATACGACATCGGATGAATACCGTGAATACATGCAAAAAAGGCCTAATCTGCCCTTGTCTGCTTGTTTCAAAGCATGTCGATATCCATGCCTGGATATTGTCCAGAGCGGCGTTCAAGCAAAGGCCGGAAATTTCTTTCATCCTTCTTTCAGTCTCTGTCGACGTTTTTGAGATAGACAAGTCTGAAATAAGGACAAAAAAGAAAGCGCATTGTCCCTGAATAAAGGATCATGCCTTTGGCTGCTTTTAATAGTCGAGGTGTATTCATCTTTTGTTTATCATGGCTTGCCTTGGCTGAGCATCTTTAATTCGAATAATGCCCAAAGACTGGAAGAAAGATACTTAAATGATGTGCCTTATCGTCTATTCTCTACCTTTGCTCAGCCATATCTGTCCCTGTATTATCCCGATTCAATCTTTGTTCCTATCTTCATTACCAACTGCATCCTCCTGTCAACTATCAACTGCCAAACTAGAGGTAAGCATTTTGTACATTCGTGTTCATAGTGAGTATGAGTATAGGTATGAGCGATCTTGTGTCTGCGAGCTATCCAGACTTCCCCTACAACTACACCGAATTCGAATTGAATTCCCTGCCTGACCCTCCGCCGAGGTACCGCATGTTCGGCGAGACCGCGCATGGAATCCATGTAAGCCGACGGCTGGGACGAGACGATTTGGATGCTTTGATCAAATTCCACTGCTACGGAATCAACCCAGGTATGCCGAACCGTGCAACAAATATCCGGCTCATCAGGGTTCTTGTCAAGCTGCACTATTACATGGATGACATCCACCGGCCTCAAACTTGGGGAGAGCTCTGCGACACCTCCCGGGACGCTGGTCCTCGGCTTTTGTCATGCTCGATTGATAACCCGAATCTTGTCCCGGCTAGCAGACAATATCCGCGTCCCCCGAATCCTAATGCGCCTGCGAAGCCAGGCTTCGTGCGGCCTTTCTACGCGGCGAATAATATCCCGGATACGTATGTCGAACGGATGTTAACCGTAGGACCTCCTGGTGCTGGGAGGGTTGTGACGGCTGCGACGCTTACTGCAGCCGGTTCTACGCCTGGTCCTACAACTGATCCTACAACTACGGCTAGCTTTTTGGTTCCCACACCAGCTACTCCAGGACCTTCGACAAGCCCTATGCCAGATCCAATGACAGGCGTAGCGACTGGGGATAACAATGTGGCACCAGTTGGCCTCACTGCACCCATTGACCTCACTGACGACGGAGAACCGCCGATTGATTTGACTCAGCCCGGTCCTCCTCCCTTTATGCACACACCGCAGACAGGAAGCTTCATCCGGCTGCCGAACTTCAAGTTCCATGATGTAGTGGAGGCTGTCGAAAGGGCAGTCATGCAATTCGCCTACGCTGACCTTGAGCGTCATCCCAGTGCTGCTCCTAGAGCTCCCCGTCCACGTCTCCTCGCAGGGTCGCAGGAAGATCTGTACAAAAGCATCGTTTCTTCAACCCCAGCTGCTGCCAAGGTTGGCATCGCCGATGGAGGATCCGTGCATGCAATGATTCTTGACAAAAATGGCTATGGTTTTCCATATCGTGGTCGGGGTCCCGTGTGGCGGGCGAACTCGTGCGCTATCGATGCTGCTATTGTCGTGGGTAGGCTGCTCGACGCTGGATCGACGATGTATGACCGCAGGGAGCCCGGGTGGGAGACTCGTCTCTCGAAGGCAGAGCGGGCGTTCATCGATGTCGTTGATGCGAATTGGGACGTCCTTTCCAACGAGGACAGCACTAATCTGCGAGACGATTTCTGGAGAGTCCTGGAGAAGGCCGACCCGGCCATCAAGGTCGGTGCGTTCAACTCCATGTGGAGTGTCTGGGCAACAGTGGCTACGAACATCCCGCAATTCCAATTCTCGTACGTGGAGGCCTTGGGACACTGTCCCTGCCGCGGGGCGCCGACGACCAACGCGACTTTCCAGGCTTCGATCGTGACGCCTCCGGTGTACCCTCAGGATGCAAACGGCGTGACCATCCAAGAGGTGATTTCGCGGCCTTTCACGCCCGTCCAGCTGTCCAACTGCCGGGAGTGCAGCAACCTGACAGACTCGGTGACTCGGGAACGACAGCTTAACAATCTCCCGCTGCGCATGGTCGTCACGCTGGACGAGCGCGTCGTGATCAAGAACCACACGCAGGACTTCTCGTTCGATTACTGTGACATCAACGGCCAGTCACAGAAAGCGACATACCGCTGGCTGGGTGGCGTGTATTACCACGAGAACCACTTCCGCGTGCTCTGGACGGATAGTAAACGAGGCGAGGCCAGCGCAGGCGAGGTTCTACAGTACGATGGCAGACAAAACTCGGGCCTGATGGTCGGGGGCATCATGCCTCACCATATGGAGAGTCGGATTCCGCCGCTCTTCTGGAAGGACAAGCCCATCCCGCTGCTGGTCTACGAGCGGGTGATGAACCCAGAGCCGGACGTGCTGAATACCGCTCTGCAATCGATGTTCAGCATGGTAAATTCCCAGATGCGAAACGAACCCATCCTGCAGACCCATATGCCGTGGAAGTCGACAAACACGGTGCCGGATACCGATGCGTCCAGCAGCAGACCCTGGGAACCCATCCTCCCCAACTACGCTAATCGCTTCCATGTCGCTGCTGCGGCATACAACCCACCTCAATCTACTACTACTACTACTACACTCGACGACAACCACGGGGACATCAGCATCATTGACCCGCCCGGGACGGCATCCAACCCCATGTCCGTGTCCCCACGAATGGACGTCCCACAGGCGTTCACCGCAGACCCCCTGGCCACGCTTAACTCCGGCGCCCCCATCAGCCTACCCATCAGTGTGCCCATGACACAACGTCTGAGCCAGGCGAACAGCGCCCACTTGCCCAGCGCCCAGCAGCCCAGCACGCCGCCACAAGCGTCATTGGGGCTCTCCCCGCAAGGTCCGTATTACTTTATCCCGTCGCCGCCTCAGCAGCAGCAGCAGCAGCAGAAGTCACCATGCCGCCGTGGGAGGAATGGCTCACGTCGCCGTGTTGTGGGACGAGGCAGCCAAAGGTGATTAATATTGCGCGGAAGCGGCCGATTAAAGAGGTTGATGACGACCCTAGTAGTGAGAGCGAGAGCGAGAGTGAGGATGAGTATAGACCGCAGAAGAAGAAGGCAGTGTCTGCCAAGGGAAAGGAAAAGGCCGTGTCCGGGTCCAGATCCAAGGGAAAGGGAAAAGAACCAAGTAAGAATAAGGGGGAAAAGGCCGGTAAGTAAACCCCTCTCTTCCAGTCCGTCCACGTACTCGATAGAATGCTATGGCGGGTTGTTAGTGTGCTTATTTCCGCACGATTTTATTGGCCGATGCTGTGGCCACCGTTGATAATATGAAGCTGCTTTTCTGGCTAAATGCAATAGAGGAAGAGACACTTTTAATACTACTGAAATACCATTTCTGCGTCTATTGTGGAAGAATCGTAGAAGGCTCTGTAGTATATGGTTGCATGGCGTAGAGAACCATGGACCATTTCCCCCCCTCAACACGGCAATCCGGGGTAAACCTCCACAATGGTAGTTCCCCAAGAATGCAGGGCCCGAGGTAATCAACCGAAAGAAAGCAAATAATCCCTGTGTGCAGGATTTCCCCGCATTGCCTGGTATAAATATAATAGTCTTAGGGTTTCCCGACGGGACTCGGAGGTTCTCTTAACATGACAGACGAAATGGTATTGAGTCTATTAAACACAGCAGATGCCGACACTCTACAAAATGGACAAAGACAAGCAGGAAAAGGAAAGAAAGAAAAAAAAAGATTATAACTTGGCCCGGACACCACTGGCCCCCTTGGCTGGCCCGGTAGCAGTGTCACTCTTCTTGGGGGCCGACACATACCCACCCTTGACATTATCCGTGTTGACAATGACATCCTTGTCATCGCGCTGAATGCCCAACTCAATCAACTTGCCAAAGACCTTGCTGAAGTGGTCGAAGAACAGGTCCTTGTCGTCGGCATAGCGCTTCACCCACTCGTGGAACGACGGATCGGTGATCAGGGCGATATCCGTGGGCAGCATCATGAGCTGCTCCTCGCCCTCCTCGAGGTCGGGATCGCGGTACACGAACTGCTTGAAGCCGTTGGACAGCGTCGTCTCCGACCACTCCAACTTCAGCAGCAGCTTGAAGAACTGGTTGGAGAAACGCGTCGGGTTGTTCACCCACGGGCCCGAAAACCCGCTGCGGTCGATGTGCGTCCGGCCCAGGTTGTGCCCGCCCGACAGCGCCACGATCTCCTGGTCGTTGAAGCCCATGCGGTAGAAGATGAAGCGCAGATGGTCGGCGCCCTGGGCCCCGTCGGGCAGGCGGCCGCGCGGGGGTACCTTGGAGTCGTCGACGAGGTCGGTGCGGCCGGGCTTCCAGGGCACGTCGGGGCCGCCCATCTCCTTGATCGCGACCACGCCGGCCAGCGTCCACAGGTCCGAGTATGTGATCCACGGGTGTTTCTCCTTGACGGGTTCCAGGAAGGCGCGCCCGTGCTGCAGGCCGGCGTTGCTTGGGTCACCTCCTTCCGCTTCGTAGCGCATGCCGGCGCCGTTCGAACCGCCTGTGTCGGTTTCCGCGTCGTAGGTCCCGGAGGAGTGCCTGTGGCGGGTTATTAGTGGCGACTCTCTCTCTGACTGGGGACGAGACTTACCATGCCAACCGGACAAACACCGGACCAGCGCTGCCATCGTCATAATCCGGCTTCTTCAGTTGAGCGACAATGTCCTTGCGGACAGCCTCATAATCCCCGGGGAGGCTCATCTCGGCCGATAACTGCGGTCTTGGGATACGGGAAACGGATCAAGCGATGTTTCGGGCGTGATTTTCCACGTAAAAGAGGAGGATAGCCGGGAGAAGAGAAGTCAGAGAAGTCAGAGAAGTCAGAGAAGAGAATGAAGAAGAAGCGTCGCCATCGAGGGTTCCTTTTTCCTTTCCACATGAAGCTGTGGATCCGCCGACCGATTTTCAATGCCGAGGTCGCCGGCGCATAACCATCGGAGCAGAGTACGTGCTCACGGCTCGGAAGTACAAGTACAGAGTACGGAGTATGCAGCCTGTATCTGTTCTTTATGCTACGGGAAAGGCCAATATGCAGTGTCACTCTGTCAGCCAGTCGTTATTTCTATTCCGTGTTCTCCTATCCTGTGCTCTCCCTTCTTACTCCCACTCCGGTACTATAGAGTACCACTAGTCCGATATCATCGGGCAATCTGCCCTCTCTGATTGGCGGCGATGGACCTCGGTATCTGGAAGCAGGAATTCAGGGCTTGAACGGAGTGCATTGGGGTCTGGATTAAAGGAAAGAATGGCGAATAGGACAGCTACGCGGTTCTAGAGTGCCAATATGACAAAATGCCCCAGCATACTATGTTTTTACCCCCGATACGCCGTGCAGGAACATCCGACCATGTGAAGCCATCCATGGTACACATACCGGCGGCACATTGATAGGGAGTCCAGAGTAAAGCAGTTAAGCGGAACCGGCCCTCAATCTCTTCCTCCGGCCTTGCACGTCCTCTACCCTCTTCACCACTCTCGCCAACTCCCGGCGCATTCATCTCCGCTCCGTCTGTCCCCGTCTCACCCGTTTCTCATATCGCTCCAGTTTCCGCTCCAGCGCCCGTCGCTGTGCGTCCGCCGTGTCCTTGATCAGGGCGATGACGTCGTGTAGTGGCGCCGTGTGGTGTTCGGTCAGATGTCCGGCTGCCGCGTGCTGGCCGACGGTGATGAATGTCGCTGTGATGTCGTCGGCGATGGATTGAAGGAGGCTTGCCTTGCTGCTGGACGAGAGCGTGGGGAGATTCTGGAGACGGAGGGTTGTCGAGCCGGGTTTGAGGGTCTTGGGACGGGGCATTTTATCTGCTCCGGGTTTTGATCAGGAGGGATGGTTGGTTGATGTGGATGCAGAGTAATGGCAAATGGCAGTGATAAATAACACCAGCACTTCATTATGGATAATCCGTCTGAATCCTGCTTTATCGCCATGCTCGTACCTGCATGAACCTTTCTTTGTATGTGATAGCATGCATACATGAAAGCTCAACAAGACAGAGAAAGGACTACGGCATCCCCCACCTCACTCGTCGTCGCCGTCCCTCCTAAATCTGCCGTGCGAATGCCAGAATCCAACACCTTCCGCACGCCCTCTTCCACCCTCTGTGCTTCCTTCTCCATCCCCAACGAGTAACGGAACATTAGTGCCACGCAGAGGATCATGGCGATGGGGTTGGCAACGTTCTTCCCGGCAAGTCTGCACTCTCATTAGTATGTGCCCATATTTTGTGTATAAGTTAGAACTTGGAGGGAATGTTACGTCGGCGCCGACCCATGCGTCGGCTCATATAACCCACACGAACCCCCCGTCCCCCCAGGCAGTCCATTCAGACTTGCACTTGGCAACACACCCAACGTTCCGATAATCGATCCCGCCTGGTCCGAGATCATATCCCCGAACGTATTATCCGCGAGCATGACGCCGTTGAGCGCACGCGGGTTCGTCGCCAAGATCAGCGACGCTGAGTCGGCTAGCTGATGCACCAGCCGTAGTTGCGGATACTCCTCGCGCATGGTCTTCTCGACAATGCGTCTCCAGAGACGCGACGAGGCTAGCACGTTGGCTTTGTCGAGGGAGATTACCGGCCATGGGGGGTCGTGGCGGAGGGCGATTTCAGCGGCCAGGCGGGTGATGCGTTGGATTTCGGGAGTAGAATAGGCCCAGGGGTCCATTGCTGTCTTTATCAGCTTTTATTTCTGGCCCCTTAAGCTAGGGGTTTAGAGGCGCAGTTACCGTAATTCTCCTCCTCGACCTTGTCCCCAAAATATGCCCCTCCACAATTCTCCCTCACAACCACAAACTCCACGCCCTCAATGACCTCTGTCCGAAATGGCGTGAACTCCCTCGCCACAGCCCGACTCGGCGAATCCGCAGAGCAAGGCCTCAGATTCGCATAGATATCCATTGCCTTCCGCAACTGCAGCAGGCCACCCTCCGGCCCGTGGAGCCCGCGACGCGCATTGTCCCATTTCGGACCGCCCACCGCCGCAAATAGCACCGCGTCTGAGGCGAGGGCCGCCTGCTTGACGCTGTCCGTGATCGGCTCGCCGTGGACGTCGATGCTGCTGCCACCGATGAGATGCGTTTGCAGGTTGAATTGGATGTCGAGCGTTTCGAAGGCTTTGAGCACTTTGACGGCTTCCGAGCTGATTTCGGGGCCGATACCGTCGCCGGGCAGGATTAGGATGTTGTACTTTGGCATTTTCTCTTCCTTTGTCTTCTCTTCTGTTTACTTTCTTTCCTGTGTTGCTGCCGTCTAGTCGCGGTAGTTTAGGGTCTTAAGTATGCATATCGGCTGTATGACCGAGGTTGCGGGGTTGATGTTCATCGCGGTGTTGGACCGATCTCAGTACCGGGAGTCGGGCTTGTCAGAAATTAGTCTGGCCAAGAATCAGGATGCAGTAGCGTAGTGTATAGTATAGTGTAGTGTAGTGTAGTGTAGTGTAGTATAGTGTAGTATAGTGGTAGTGGTGTACATGCAATAGTTGATGTAGAGTGCTACTCCGGAGTAGGCTTAGGGTTATCCTATGCCTGCGGGACAACGAGTAGAATATCAATCTGATGTCTTCTAGGTTATGATATTAAAGTATCTACAGACAATCGATAATGAATACAATGAATAGTTCATATCGCCATTGACATAGGGCTAGCCCGCGTTTGCACTGTTTGCACTGTTTGCACTGGGTATCCCAAATTTTATCAATGACCATAAGCAACTCTCCAACCACGCCAACAATCCTCGATCCCTGGCTATATCACCATGTCCCGAATCGAAGAGCTCCCAGACGACTTTGACGAAGCCATCGACCTCAACAAAGCACCCCCGGAAACCGAGTCCCCGCCGCACAACCTCTCCAAAAATGGCATGCCACCCGGCGGGGACCAGGTCCCCTTCCCAATCAACGAGGAACGCATGAAGGAGCTGGAGCAGATGGATCCTACGGCGCCTCAGATGCCGCCAAACATGGCGTCTGTCAAATCGCATACCCCCGAGGAGTTGCTGGATATGATGAATAAGACGCCGTTATTCATGACGGATATTAACAAGGCGGGGGATGAAAGTATGTCCTTCTATACGGCTGTCCTTCGACACGGGCTGTGATGAGCTGGGATGCTGACGGTTTAGACGGGGAGAATGTCATGCTGGATGCGCTGCAAGCCCTGCAGAATGAAGGGACCCGTGGAGAGGTTGCGCAGAACTTCCGGGAGCAGGGCAATGAAGCGGCCCGGGAGAAGAGGTGGCTTGACGCCAAAGAGTTCTACTCCAAGGCGATTGCGGTCATACTGGCCAAGGAGGATAAGTGGGATAAGCCGGAGAATCCAGAAGAGGAAATGAAGCTACTGCGACAAGCGGAGGAGGCGTCGTATATCAACCGCGCTCTCTGCCACCTAGAGCTGAGTATGCAACGAATTGATTTGCCTGTCCTCTGAAGATGGAAAGCTTACCGATCCACCCCTAGGAAACTACCGTTCGACAACCCTCGACTGCGCGTCTGCACTCAAGCTCAATCCAAAGAGCGTCAAGGCATTCTACCGATCCTCGACGGCACTCTACGCCCTGGATAAGATCGCCGAGGCTGAAGACGCAGCTTCGCGCGGTTTAGCCCTCGACCCCGACAATAAGCCCCTCCAGCAAACCGCGACGAAGATCGCCGAGCGCAAAGCCGTCCTCGACCGCATCGCAGCAAAAAAGAAAGCCGAAGCAGACAAAGTCCGCAAGGAAGCGCAACTCCTCAGCTTCGCCCTGAAAGCCCGCCAGATCCGCACCCGCAAGACCGAGCAGCCGCCTGAGATGGAAGATGCCGTTATCCGTCTCACCCCTGATCCACTCTCGCCGGAGAGCACACTCGAGTTCCCCGCTGTGCTGCTGTATCCCGTCGATGCGCAGTCGGATTTCATCAAAGAGTTTTCCGAGGTGACCTCGATCGCGGACCATTTGGATTATATCTTCCCGTTGCCGTGGGATGCTAAGAAGGAGTATTCTATCGACAACGTGGAGTGCTTCATGCAGACAACCACTGGAGGTCTGATCAAGGCGGGCAAGAAGCTGCCGCTTTTACAGATTCTCAGCGGTGGGAAGGTCGAGGTTGTCGATGAGCTGGTTACGATTTACGTCGTGCCATTGTCGAAGACGGGGAGGTTTATTGCGGAAATGAAAGCAAGGAAGGGGAGTTAACATCTCCGTTGGACAAGTTGTCACTCTTATATTACATGTCTCTGATCGACACCGGCTTAACAGTCGCCTTTTGATGCCTGCTCAGCATCGGATCTCGACACTCAAATCGAGAGGGCTCCGTGCTGCGTGCAGGGCTCGGCACACTGCTCCCTGCAGCTGTATGTTGGCTCACGCCCGATATGCCTTATTAAATACCCTCACGATAGATTAACTAGATATGTTGACATCTATCCCAAACCAAGTGAAGAATGTCACGTCCAATTGAACAAAATACCCTACTTCTGGTCTCTCTCTCTCAACACGAGACATCCATGGTGGATCTCAATATATGTCTTCATTCGATAAGGGTATTAATACTCGAGAACCCTACCTGGCGGCTGGTCAGTGCCGACTACAGTATCGAGTACGTCGGGTCCAAGACTATACCCGCATGAAGACCCCGGGCAGTCAGACGGATCTGAAGTAGCAGGGGACGGATCTTGCGAGCTTGGTTGGGGCCCTGGATACGAAGGGTTGTGTCGAGGTCACGATCTGGGACTGAACGGATAAGTACTCTTGAGTCCCCAATACGTTCCAGGGGTATGGAGAGGCGTGTCAGTGGGATCATCAGTATGCGAAGAAGCCGGCGTATACTGGAATCTTGGGTGCATTGGGGGATTGTCGAGAAGTTCGAAGGGCGTGTTTTCCTCTTTTTCCGGGTGAATATAGGGCTATGCTGACGGCGCAGTGCGACGACTTGGCGGAACACCTATACATACAAAGCCACTGATGACGACAAGACCACAGTGAGGGCACAGACAGACATAGCGAGGTTTCGAATGTATACTCTGGAGTATCTGTACGCCGTAAATTGAAGCTCTATATATTGTATTCCTGAGGCACCAATACTGTATGTACGGTATTGTTATTTACAATACTATACTGCGTAATATCACTATATATTATGTAACACGGTCCGTAATACGCATACCGTAAATACGCAGACTCTTCACACCTCCAGGCTTCACCTTCGCGACTTCATCTCAACCTCACCTTCACGGCGTCTCGCAGTCTCTCTTTAACCTCATCGCTTCCACGATAATTTCTTTCCTCCCGGGCCATCACGGCCACTATACTCCCACTAACCGCCTTCTCACCTCCCGATCCACTCCACAATTAACCCCGTTGATCGCGTCCTCCGAGTCCGTCCAGAGTCGATCGTGATTATTGCGCCAGTGCTGCTGCTCCGTCCCTGCCTTCATTTATTCCCTCTAGGCCAATCACAGTGGCTCTTTTGTTCATTCTTTTATTGAGTCTGGCCTATCGGTCCTTGTCCGGGTCTTTTCGTCGAGGTCTTTGGGCATCCCTGGCTTAGTTTCCGCCACGACTGAGCCGTGATATTACTGTGCGCTGCACTAGTACGGGTGGTGCAGATTGAAACAAACAAGACAAAAAAAAGGAAAAGAAGAAGATTTGGTGCTACTAGAACTACGGGTTGTGGATGGAGGAGATCCTAGTCGATAATATAATGGATCCCAGCGCTATCTCGACGCCCTCCTCCACCGGAGGCTATCCCGTGAACTTTCTCCAGCACCACCAACAACAGCAGCAGCAGCAGCAGCAGCAGCAACACCAACACCAACAGCCGTCGCCTTACGGTCAACAGTTTCATTTCGCTCCCGCCGTGGTCCCTTCCTTCCCCCAGGCCAAACCCCCATCGCAGCCACCTTCGTTCGGTGCCGTGCCCTTTTCGCAGTCTGGCGCTCCTCCCGGTGGAGCTATCATGCCCACGGCTGGCTTCCCCCAGCATTCGTCTGGTACGTTGTGATTTGATATTCCCTGTTCCTTTCCCTTCCTTGTTTTTATTTGTGGCCGGGATATCCTTGCGCGGCGTCATGCAGGCTTGGTCGTCTACAGCTACGCTACGTGCGTCGTTCTAGTTACTCCCGAGTACGGCGCGGTCCGGCCTGTGGATTTGCTAGGCCTGCGGATCAGTTCTTTGTCCACGCCTCCTTGTCTCTCTGTGATCGATTATTATCTATCATTTATTGACTGCGCTAAACATTGGACTGGAAAAGACGCTAACGCACTGTGACCATCGTCCAGCAGGACCCCACGCAACCTTCACGGCTCCATTCGCTCAGCCGCCGGTTCCCTCGACCATGAACCATTTCCTACCTCCCCAGGCGACTTCGACCCCAACCCCGACTCTCCCGACCACCGCTGCACAAACATTTCCTCAGAATATGGCCTCGATTTCGGCGAATAACATGGTCGGTGTGCCACCACAACAGCAGCACCAGCACCAGCACCAGCACCAGCACCAGCAGAGACCCGTGCAGCAACCGCAACAACATCCAGCACAACCGCAGCAAGCTCAAGGGCAAACACAGCCGCAACAGGGCCAGCCCACTCCGGGCCAGGGAACCCCGCAGATGACGCCTCAAAGCGGCCCTGCGGCGGCCCGGGAGAAAGCTCGCGTCTCTGTGCTACTGGATATCAACTCGATGTTATTGCAAGAAGTGGTGAATCTCCAGGCTGCAGGCAAGGCCGGAGCGCCTCCTCAACAGCAACAGCAGCAGCAACCTGGATCTCAGGAATCCAATCCATCTCCCGGGTCCGACCAAGGTTCAGAAGGTGGCCCCAAGGGCCCAGCGCAAAAACCCAGTCCGGAATACATTGGGTGCATGCGTCGATTGCAGGCAAACCTGGCGTACCTCGCGACCATTGCCGACCGGGCGAAGAAATCGGGTGGCGTGCCTCCACCGGCGCCGGCGATTATGACCCCGCCCCCGAACGTGCCGTCCATGGGAGAAGTATATAACAAGCTTAACGAGTTGTTTCCCCGGCCGAGTGTTGGCACACCACAACCGAGTCCGCAGAGCAGTCAGGGCAATGGCAAGCCTAGTCCTTCTCCAGCTTCGGAGTCTCTGGTTTGAACCGGTTCGATCTCTTGGTTTTGTACTATTTGCTTAGACGATAAGAATGGGGAGGAGGGGGAAGCAAACAAGCAACGCTCACGACCTTATAATGACTGCAGGATATACGGCCAGTCGACGATCCTCCAGCAGCGGTCTACAATTACTGACCTTTGATTGTATCCGTGGTCATTGATCTCAGGCCCCTTCTGAGAACAGGCTCTACGCCAGCTATTCTATTCAGCTGTTGTTTGCGATGAGAACGGGGGTCCCCCCTGCCCAAGACCCCGGACCGTGAAACGACTTGGGCGATTCCGATTGAGGTCGCGTATCCGAAGAGCAGACCGGCGTCGTCCATTGTATATTACTGTATAGACTGAATCGAAATATACTTGTACCTCTGCTATAGTTCCGTATGGCCCCATAAGATTGCATACTATATGGTAGCGCTCAACGTCATTGCGGCCAGCGCCCAGTCGGACTTGCAACCGGCTTCTTTTTCTCTTTTCCTGTCTTAAACTCGATAATTGACTGGCATTGTTTGCTCGATGAAATAATCAATTCTCCCGATCTCGTTTACCCAGCTCTAGAATACTAGGATAAATGTGAATGTCGTTTGCCCTGCCCTCTGCCACTTGCAAAAGGAGTCTGTTTACTGGCTCTTCTCGGCCTCGCTGCAACCACCACAGCTCCATCTCTCTCGCTTCGTCTTCAGGGTCCTCTCGAGCCTCGTCCTCGTCCTCGTCCTACGCATCGTTATTCGTGCTGGAATCCATCTCCTCGTGGGCTCTTTGTTCTGACCCCCGTCGTCGGCAGCTGACAAATTGGCGTCTAAAGAATCTGCAGTCCGTCGGTGCTGCCACCACTACAGCGTCCAGAGTCCAGTCGTTTAGAGCCCTCGCCCACGCTTCTCCTCCTCCTCCTCCTCCTCCTCCTCCTCCTCCTTCTTCTTTTCCTCGTCGTCGTCCTCTGTATCTCCCTGCGATCACGATGACTGGAGGCGACGCCAGCGCAAAACGCAAGCGCAGCTCCGTCGATGCCGCTGCCGCCGCGTCGGCCTCCGCAGCTTCAGCAAGACCCGCCAAACACCTCCGGCCAGGATTGACAAACCCCGAGGATAATAATGACAATGATAATAATAATAATGCGGATGGCCTTGGCGGTTCGGCGAACGGGACGGTAGCCTATGACGTGCAGAACGAAGACGATGCCAGTCGATTACTGGCGCTTGGCTCGACGCAGGCAGATTCTCCCGAATGGCAGGCGACTATTGAGAATGTCGTGAAGAGCGTCGTCTCGATTCACTTTTGTCAGACATGCTCGTTTGATACGGAGCTGTCTATGAGTAGTCAGGCGACGGGGTTCGTGGTCGATGCTGAACGGGGGTATATTCTGACAAACCGGCATGTGGTTTGCGCGGGGCCGTTTTGGGGGTATGTGATTTTTGATAACCATGAAGAGGTGAGTTCATATCCTTATGTCTTCTCTACTGCACATGCAGGGCTAAGGGTTTGTGTTTTTTTTTTTTTGTATGTAGTGCGACGTCCGTCCCGTGTATAGAGACCCCGTCCACGACTTTGGTTTCCTCAAATTCGACCCTAAGGCTATCCGCTATATGAACCTGACGGAGCTCAAGCTTCAACCAGACGGCGCCCGGGTAGGCTCTGAGATCCGGGTGGTGGGTAACGATGCTGGCGAGAAGCTGAGTATCCTCTCCGGGGTGATCAGTCGGCTGGACCGCAATGCCCCCGAATACGGCGAAGGCTACAGCGATTTCAACACGAATTACATCCAAGCCGCCGCAGCTGCTAGCGGGGGCAGTTCGGGGAGTCCCGTGGTTAATGTCGATGGTCACGCGATTGCTCTACAGGCTGGTGGTCGTGCGGATGGTGCAGCGACAGATTACTTCTTACCCTTGGACCGTCCCCGTCGGGCGTTAGAATGTATCCAGCGAGGCGAGTTTGTGACTCGCGGGACGGTCCAGACTCAATGGATCTTGAAGCCGTTTGACGAGTGCCGACGGCTGGGGCTCACTCCGGAGTGGGAGGCTGCCGTCCGTCGGACAACGCCTTCAGAGACGAGCATGTTGGTGGCGGAGATTATCCTGCCTGAAGGACCTGCAGATGGAAAGCTCCAAGAAGGAGACGTGCTCCTGCAGGTCAACGGCAGTCTTCTGACGCAGTTTATTCGGTTAGACGCTATCCTCGACTCAAGCGTCGGAAAAAAGGTCCACCTGCTTGTGCAGCGAGGCGGCGAAAACGTCGAAATTGAATGCGACGTTGGCGATCTCCATGCCATCACGCCTGATCGTTTTGTGACTGTGGCTGGTGGTACCTTCCACGACCTATCGTACCAGCAGGCGCGACTGTATGCCATTGCCACGCGCGGCGTATATGTCTGCGAGGCAGCCGGGTCGTTCAAGCTTGAAAATACCCTGTCGGGGTGGCTGATCGATTCGATCGATAAGCGGCCGACGCGGAATCTGGATGAATTCGTCGACGTGATGAAGACTATACCTGATCGCTCGAGGGTGGTTATTTCGTATCGACACATCCGCGATCTTCATACCCGGGGCACTAGTATTGTGTATATTGACCGTCACTGGCATCCCAAGATGCGGTTAGCGGTTCGGAACGACGAGTCCGGTCTCTGGGACTTCTCTGACCTGGCAGATGCCATCCCGGCGCCTTCTCCGATCTCGCGAAAGGCGGAATTCATCCACCTCGACGGTGTCAAGCAGCCAGCTGCGGCGGAGATCGTGCGCAGCTTCGTGCGAGTATCATGCACGATGCCGCTCAAGATCGACGGCTATCCGCAGGGCAAGAAGGCCGGTTTCGGTTTGGTGATTGATGCTGATCGCGGTCTGGTCCTCGTGTCTAGAGCCATTGTGCCATACGATCTGTGCGATATCAACATCACCGTGGCCGATTCGATCATCGTCGCCGCCAAAGTGGTCTTCCTGCACCCGCTGCAGAACTACGCCATCATCCAATACGACCCGAGTCTCGTGCTGGCACCGGTTCAGAGCGCCAAGCTGAGCACGGAGTATATCAAGCAGGGCCAGGAGACGATTTTCGTTGGGTTCAACCAGAACTTCCGCATCGTGGTGGCCAAGACGGCTGTCACCGATATCACGACTGTGTCGATTCCCGCGAATGCCTCTGCGCCGCGCTATCGTGCTCTCAACCTGGACGCGATCACCGTGGACACGGGGTTGAGCGGGCAGTGCACGAACGGAGTGTTGCTCGGCGAGGACGGCATCGTCCAGGCACTATGGCTCAACTACCTCGGCGAACGCACGGCAAACTCTCACAAAGATATCGAATACCATCTCGGCTTCCCGACCCCGTCTTTACTCCCCGTGACCTCCAAGATCCAACAAGGAATAATTCCGAATCTCCGCATCCTCAATATGGAAAGCTACGTCGTTCAGATGAGCCAAGCGCGCATCATGGGCGTCTCTGAAGAATGGATCCAGAAGGTCTCCGAGGCTAACCCCTCACGTCATCAACTCTTCATGGTTCGCAAGGTCGACTGTCCCCCGCCGTCTTTCGGCCCCGGCCCAGGTGTCGAATCCCTCCAGGAAGGCGATATCATCCTCACACTGGATGGCCGGCTGGTCACCCGCGTGTCTGAGCTGGATATCATGTACGACAAGGAGGTCCTTGACGCGCTTCTCGTGCGCAATGGGCAGGAAATCCGAATTAAAGTCCCGACCGTTCCGACAGAGGACCTCGAGACGAATCGCGCCGTCGTCTTTTGCGGTGCCGTCTTGCAAAAACCGCATCACGCTGTTCGACAGCAGATTTCAAAGTTGCATAGTGAGGTTTATGTTAGCGCTAGAGTACGTTCTCCTTTTCTTTCAGCATGTTCCCGGTGGATGTATACGTGTGCGTGTACTAACGTCTTTTAGAGCCGCGGCTCCCCCTCCTATCAGTATGGCCTCGCGCCGACAAACTTCGTTACCGCAGTCAACAGCACCCCAACACCGAACCTCGACTGCTTCGTCAAAGAAGTCAGCCGCATCCCCGATAACACATACTTTCGTATCCGCGCCGTGACATTCGATAATGTGCCATGGGTGGTTACCATGAAGAAGAATGATCATTACGTGCGACTCTCCCCCTCCTCCCTCTACTACTTCACCAAAAAAAAAAAAAGGCATGGCTAATAACAATGCATAACGACAGTTCCCAATGTCTGAATACCTAAAAGACCCCTCCGCGCCCGACGGCTGGTGCACAATCTCCCACCCCAAACAGAAGCATAGTGATGGAATCGCGCCGGACTCGGCGAATTTGAACCCCGATGCCATGGACGAGGGATTGATGGATGTTAGTGATGTCGAGCCGGATGACTAGTTGTCCCTTTTGTTTTAGACTTGTATATATTATACACCTTTGGTATTGGGCCAAGGGGGTTTGTTGTACCGCATTTCCGGATCGAGGTACATACATAGCATTATCCTATGTATCAAAGTAATGATAATGGAGGAGGGGTTGATACTTCACATCTGTTTCAAGGCTGTAGTTATATATATATATATGTATACTTGATAGTCCAGGTACGCTAAATAGGGCTTGAGACATACGGGTACCATAGCAGTATATTCAACCATGCCAGCGACTACTCGTGACTGCGCTCACCCTCACCAACTCCGTCAATACGCTGTGCACATCGTTGGAGTATATACAGTAGCGACCGTTATTGCCTTCCATGTCGAGGACATAGAGATGGTCTTCCAAACCCTAGTCACATGACACGCTAATCCAGATATAAGTATACTGGAGACGCGCGCTCCGCAGCGCAGCGGCCCTGAAAAGATGGAGAGAGGAAGGAGGCGAGGGGACAAGAAGACAGTTGAATTGGCAAACACGGACAGAAGGTGCACAATGAATAAGTTTGACCCATGAGTGAATAAAAAAAAAAGACTAATACCAGTGTGTAGACAAACCAGGCAAGGTCTGAAAGGGTCGTAAGTTTGACCGAGGAGACTCGAATATAACGGGAGGTAGAAACATTCCGGTGTTATTATCAATCTGGGGTGGTCGGCCAACAAGCGGACCGAGTTGTGGCCAGACTATTTCCATACTAAAACACCTTTCAGGGTCTTTCCAGTTTCCATATCCTTAATCGCGCTGGCGTATTCTTGAATTGGATAGCAAGTGACAAGTTCCTCCAGAGGGAAGTTTCCTTTCGAATATTGTTCCATGAGAAACGGTATCATCTTTAACAGGTTTGATTAGCTCTTCGCCTTCGTTCTTGTTATGTTCTGCTGTGTCTGATCATACCTTCTGTGGAACACCGTCCCCCTCACAGCAACCGACATACCCTCGTCCCATCACCAGGTGGGAGAAGATATCGACACCAGCACGCTTCCCGGGAGCTGGCGCCCCAACTGTTGCTGCCAGTCCCCGAGTGCCAAGGCAACTAATCGCAGTTTCAACAACTGAAGGCACACCCGTGCAGTCAACTGCGTAGCGCGCCCCATTCCTACCACACGCCGCCTGAATTTGTTGAACCAACTCTGGGTCCGACCCTGAGAACGTATGAGTTGCTCCCAGCTTTTTTGCTAATTCCAACCGTTGCGGGAGAAGGTCCACAGCGACGATAACGCTTGCATTTCTCAACTTCGCTGCCATCACTGCAGCTATCCCGACAGCACCCGCACCAAAAACAACGGCACTGGAGCCTGGTTGAACGTTGAGAGTGTTGAGGACAGCACCAGCGCCAGTCTGCAAGCCACACCCAAGCGGGGCGAATAGAGCCAGTGGGGTATCCTGAGGCACCTTCACGAGACAAGAGCCATGCACTATGGCTAGTCGAGAAAAGGAGCTTTGGCCAAAGAAGGTCCCATGTAAATCGGCGCCATCCTGAGTGCGTAGACTGACAGTACCATCCGGTCGCTTCTGACCAAAATTCCGGGCGGCCCACTGGTGGCAGTAGGCCGGATGGTCGTTTGTACATTCGTCACAGACGCCACAGTATGCGTAACTGAGCAGGACCTTATCCTGCTTTTTCACATGCGATACCTTCTCTCCTATATCTACTACCATCCCGGCGCCTTATCATAAGGGAATCAGTAGATCGCCCAAAATGATGTGTGGGTCTTTCCTTACCTTCATGACCCAAAACCTGAGGAACAGCTGCTGGCAAAGTGCCATTCATGCAAGAAAGATCAGTATGGCAGATGCCTGTGGCATGCATCTCAATAAGGACCTCATCGGACCTGAGTGGAGTGAGTTGAATGGTTTCAATCGAAAGAGGGCCATTAATCTCTCTTAGCACAAGAGCCTCGGTGCAGTTACTCGCCATTCTGTTTTCGAGTCTAGACAAAAAGTTGAAATTGAAAGACTTGGAAAATAAAAAGTCATGGCAAAGGGCGTTTTTTATAGACCTATCAAAATCACTTAGATGAAACGATCGTGCTTCATACTGCTTTTGCATTTTGCCGAAAGTAATTGCCGGATGCCTGAAAGTTTGGACCACCTTTGTTCTGCTTAATTGACCACCTACCAACTATGTTACAGACTGTGACCCACATACCCTTATCGAGGCGGGTTACTGGTGGAAAGGATTAAAACGGGCAGCGTATTGGACAGGATGTGTGGGTGCAAACAAGGGGGGTTTGAATTTCTGACATGGTGACAACGGCGAAGCGTCGTGACTGGATCAGAACCAGCGGGTCGATATAGCCACGAAAGAGAGCCGCAAGCAATAATAATAAGAGAAAGCAACCGCGCGAACTGAGCAAGACACGACTGGTTGATACTGCCCGACACTCTTGTTGAGCAGTGTCGTGTAGGCACTTGGATACAAAGGAACTAAGCGATGGCTTCCGCCGAAACCCGCAGGGATCGACTCAGCCTTGGCACTAGTAAAACAGGTGGCACGGCCATGGGACAAATGCCGCAAAAGAAATGAAACAGATGAACATGGTTGACATGGTCTGGCATAATAACCAACTTAGCGTGTACCGGGAGTCAAGAGGAATGCGCATCAGCAACTCCCACCATCCGCTTCCGTCCACTTCCGTCTGCTTCCCGATGCCGATCTGTCTTCCCGATCCAGGCTAGGTTCCTGGGAATGCGGGGTATGGTGCGGAGACCCCACAAATCTAATGTATTGATAGGATGGCTACTCCACAGCACTGTCGGGCCTCAGCGAGGGCGTCAATCCGGCACGTGAC
The DNA here is from genome assembly GCA_003004485.1 of Aspergillaceae sp. MA 6039. Taxonomy (NCBI): domain Eukaryota; kingdom Fungi; phylum Ascomycota; class Eurotiomycetes; order Eurotiales; family Aspergillaceae; species Aspergillaceae sp. MA 6039. The sequence goes on along the minus strand of PQMF01000007.1, from coordinate 206,728 downwards.
CGACCCCGGTACTAACACGGTGACAGGTATGGCAAAGGGGCAAGTGCGTCATCTGTGCTTCTGTCTGGCCCGCAGACCATGGCTTTTCGATGTGCTGCTCCTAGGAGCCCTCACTCTTCGGCCATCCTCAGTTTTGGACCACCTCGTCACAACACCCCCCATGAAAAATTCCACTCCATTCACCTCCATTCCTTCATTTCTTATCATTGATCATTCTCGCGGGCTGATCCCGCGAGAAATGATCACTACTCGGTTCGGCCTTAAGGTAAGAAAGTGAATTCGCTTACTCGCCTCACATGAAGGAGACCCCGATCAACGGACCAGAGCGGGATGAAGGCAGTTGATCCCGACGGAGTAAACTCCCCTTTACACCTCCTGTGGGTGACGCTTATCCTGGTGCAGCTGGTCAACCAGATTGGCCAAAAAGTAGAGCCGATTGGATGACTAGCGGATTCACAGAAGGCGGATGCCTTGACGAGGGCCTATATTGAGGGACTTATCCAATGGCAAATTCTGAGGACTGGGCAGACGGACCTACACACGGCGCACCAGAAAAGCCCAGCAACTAATAGGCTCTGTTAGTATGGCCGCGTGAAGTTGTACCCATAACTGCCGTAGAAGTCTTCCGAAGGCAATTGCTTCCCAAAATATTCTCCGGCTCGGAACACAACTAAATTTTAACTCACAATGAGCATTCTCTAGCTCTGACAGTAAATCACGGTGATCTGCAGTGCGGTAGGAAACCCGCATTTCCGCAGGTATATCCCCAGGCATATCCCCATTTCCCCGCCCATATGTGCTTCCGGACCCATGGAAATCATCGGTGATCGATTTCTTTATTGGGTTCTTTTGCAAGCGCCCGCTACCCAAAGCGCAGTAATGCCAAAGCTTGTTTTCCCTAGTGTTGGACTCAGGATAGCTTCTGATGCTCCCTAGGTTCACCACAACTACCGGAATTGATTCCGTCACAGTCTGGGCTGTTCTGGGCTGGGCAAGAGGGTCGAACTTAGGATCGTATAGATATAAAGCCAGCCCCCTGGATTGCAGAAATGTGGGCTATGAGACTTCGAGCCCTTCTCTGTGTTGGCTTTACATCGGTTCCTTTCTTCATCTTTCTCCATCTTTCTCCTCTGAAGAATACCTTCTTGTGCTTGAACACAAATCATCATGACTGGCGAGATGATGAAAGACGAGATCTCCCGCAGCAATTCAAAGATTTCGCCTCATGATGTTGAATCTATGCCGGGGTTGGCCCAAATGCCCACCTCCGTGACCCTGTCTGCGGAACAATTTGAGAAGCTTTACCTGAACCCCATGATGCACCGTCAATCATCTCTGACAAAGAGACTGGGCAACCCAACTCCACTGTACCTACTCCTAACATGCACTTGTCCTAAAACGATACCATGAAGCAATAACTAATATGATCTTAGGGCACTCGGGGCTTATGTACTCACGGCTGCACCGCTCTCATGTTGCTTAATGGCCTGGAGAGGTGCTGGCGGGGGCGGTGCTGCATTCACGTAGGAGACCCCTCCGAGATGATATCAAAGACCCATTGACTGACTGAGGATAGGGGAGTTTTGATCCTGTTTGGGGGTTTACTTCTGGTCATCTCTAGTATCCTGGAGTTTGTTATTGGCAACACATTCCCTTGTGTTGTGTTTGGCCACCTGGGTAGGCTAAATCTTCAGAAAAAACAATCAGAGTCTTATTGCCTACTAACTCATTTCAGGTTCATTCTGCTTGGCTTTTGGTGCTAGCATGACTCCAGCATTCAATTCTGCCGGTATGTATATGAATCCGTCATTTTCTTTCCACCCATGGATATTAATTGCAATTTCGAATAGCTCCATACTCCCCAACAACAACCAACACTATAGCAGGGCTTCACAGCCCCGGATTTGTAAACACCTTTGGTAAGTGTTGTTGTATCCCTAACATATCTTTTTTTCAGTCTCTCATTCTGCTGCTACAGCATTCTTCTTCTTATTCATGGCAGTCTTGATGGCCATTTATATGGTATGCGCAACTCGCATAAACATAGTGTTTGTTTCCATCTTTGCAGCCCTTATTTTGGTATTTTCTCTTCTGGCTGCTGCATACTGGCGGTTAGGCCTTGAGGATGAAATAGTTGGCAACCGCTTGACAGTGGTGAGTCTCATCGCTCTGGCAATTTCTGCTACTGGTCCGCTCAGCAATCATTTTAACGATGTATTTCTAGGGCGCCGGTGCTGCTTTATTCCCGGCTAGTATGCTTGGCTTTTATCTGTTCCTTGCACAACTACTTGACTCTGTTGGCTTTCCTCTCTCCTTGCCTATTGGAGACCTAAGCGGAGTCTGGGGTGATTCAAAGACCCGATAGGTACCTGTATAGACACCATCATATCTCCCAATTTGTCTTCCTGTTCTGACAGTATACCAGGGATAAGTCGCAACACCTATAGGTTACCGCTGCGAACGGGATTAGCGGAATGTAATGGTTAAGATCCTGCAATTCTTGGGCTTTGCAGAATATGGCGGTCTCCTAGTCTAGTTTTCTTGAAAAGTATGATGGAAGTTGACTGGTAACAATGAATGGTGGTATTTTTACTGTACAAGTCTCTTGTTTAGTATGAATCAGAAAATAACTATGCTTGTATTGCGTAGTGAATGATGGAAAGATTGCTGCACATCCTTCTCAAGAGAGACTAGAATTCCGAGGCGGTTTTTTCTGCACTGAAGAGGAAACAATATTTACAGGAAGCCTTGAACCAGTGTTAATTAGCTCCATCTGAAAAATCTATTTCCCAAAATGGTGCTTTTAGCATTTGCCGCCAAAACCCCGAGGATTCCCAAAATCCACCTTGCCATCGCAGTTGGCAAATCTCCCCCGACCTAAACTGACCGTGTTTATTTGAATATGGGCCACTCATATTCACTAGTAGCAAAGCCTATGTCAGTGCGAAGGAGATTGGAGCTCAGTCAGGCATGGCTAGAAACCGGCTCGGAAAAACCTTGGCATGCCAACATATCAGGCACACGTCAGCTGACCATCAGTGCTACGTGCTAGATAACGCAAGAGCAGGACAACTGTGATTAAGCTTGCAGATTCATGTCTTCCTCTACTCCACGCCGTCCTCAAGAGGAAGGATAGGAGCTCTATGGGATCACGTGTGGCTGTACACGTGACAATCGGCCCATGTTAGAGTATGTAAAGGCAACATGAAGAATATACGGGGATACCGTCTTGGCTAGTACACAGTCATATGCGTTTGAAGGTCCCATACTCTACTCTTCCAAGATGTTCTTCCAATCCCGGCGCGGGAGTCCTTGACTTTGTCTCCTCACCAACCCGAGCCCTAACCAACCACCGGCAACCCTAATCCTAGCCCTAACCCCGAAGGTCCTGCTCAGCACCACAGCACAATAATACAGCTAAACCAAACCTTAATAAGCCCTACCAACCCATCCCCGTGGGCTTTGTCAGCATGCGCCGTGTCTAGTGCTGGCTGAAGTATACGGGCCTACGGGTCTGCGGGACATGAGATACTGCATTGCCAAGCTCATTCTGACATATGGGCTTTATGTCTGGCCTGAGGTGAGTCATTAGGTTTTTAAGAATGCATGGGCTCGGGCAGCCGCAGCCAAGGGCTAATGGGGTGGCAAGCAGATACAGACAGGACGAAGAACTAATCACTTGACAAAGAACTAGGTAATGAGAGACAGTATGATCAAGCAGAGGCAGGCAGTCAATAGCAGTAAATAAGAGAAACTGAAGACAGAAGCAATAGCAAAAGACGGAATACCTCAAACAACACTCTTCAACAGAGCAATAGCATGTTCACCACAGAGTACTCTCAACCAGCGTGTTCAGTCTTCGGCTGCGGCCTAGGCTAGAGCTCTCGAGGTGACCCCTTAGGCTCTACAGTTGAGTCCTTCATGTCGAAGGCCAATACCTTATCCACCTTGGGGTTTTCCTTAAGCACCTCAACTCGCCATCCCAATGACTGTGCTCGTTCGGAATGTTATACGGCAAGACAACAATGACATCGCCCTCTGCGTTCAGAGCAAACGCATTAGAGACAGCCTGAACAGCCTCAGTTACCTCTTCATCGTCCCATGTGGGCTTGTCGTTAATCATCCTCATGACTCGCTCATGAAATGGGCCGCCTTTAAAAGTTGCCCATCCATCACCATTGTCTGCATCTTCTAAAAAGCCGCCGCCAATCTTTCTCGCATATTCGGATGCTGCTAATTTCACCGTACTCCTATAGAAGACTTGCTTCCCAGGACCGAGCTTTTTCAAGTGCTTAACAGCTTCTTCGGCGGTTGGGATTTTGGGGTTGGGTGTGCGCTTGGAAAGGGTTTGGGTGGTGTTGGACAGGGTAGTTGGATAACTATGCACAGGGGCAATGCTTGCAGCGAAAAATAGAAGGAGAAGAATAGCAAGAAGGCCCCGCAGGTTTATTTTGGCCATTGTAGAGTGTGGTCGAGTGATATAGGTAAAAAAAGTACTGAGGGGCCGAGAGAAGTAGGTAGTGCTTGAAGATGAATTCAAAAAGACTAGAGCTCGGAGGATACAAGTCCCTTATATGTCTTTAGATACATTTCCACAAACATGGATATCATTTCAGCATCCACAAAGTAGAACCTAGGTACACTGTATGGTTCCATTGATAGACCAATAAGCAATTCAGAGGTTATTGCGCTTCTCAAGCACAGCCAAACGGTCTCTGACAGAAATTCCCTCATTATCCCGTACACTCAGATCGGGATGGTGATCCAACAATAACTTAACCGCCCTTGGATGGCGCCCGGCAATCGCCCAATGAACAGGAGTCCCTCCACGGCAGTAGTCGACAAAAGCATGAATAGACATGAAAGGTATTTCGTTGACATCAGCCCCATATTCGAGCAACAGTTGCATTCGGTCGAGGCAACCGAGAATAGCAGCAACATGCAGAGCCCCTGTTCCTTTGATTTTCGCCCCTTTCTCCAACAGTACTCTCATCCCCTTGATATCCTTGGTGTACCGCACGGCAACGCTAAGTGGGGGCAGCCAATGGCCCCAACTGCCCAGGTTGGGATCAGCGCCGTGCGAGAACAGAAATTCGAGTAGCGGATAGTGGTTGTGTCGTAAGGCAGAAATCAGAGGGGAGCCGACTAATTCAAAATCATAGTCGATGTGCCCACCAGCATCTAGAACCACTTGAACGGTCTCCACGTCTCCGCTTTGCAAGACATTCATGTAGATTCCTCTGTCTAGTGGCGAGAGACCTTTGTTGAAACACTCCCGGAGCGTTGCGGCATCACCTCGAAGAGCTGCCTCTTTGGCTTCTGGCCGCACCTCAGATGACGCCATTTTTGAAACGATACGTGAACGTCTGGGAGCTAGCAAGGATAAGCAGTGTTGGGGGGGGGAGGCTGATCGAAGGCTTCCAACTTGAACTGATAATAAAAAGGGGGTTTCAGGAGGAGGAGGGCAGTGTCATGAACAGATGATAATTCCTACAAACTACCCTAATGCTTTTATATCATTTAGGCGCCGCTAAAATGCACTGCTGTCATAGTGGGGCTGATAAGCAACGGTCTACATAAGTGGATGTCGGGATTTGCGGGGTATACTCCGGCGGCCTACTCTATACTAACTACCGTGGGGTGCCATAACGTTGCACCCCTGGTCTGACCACGGTCTGGCCACGCTTTTTGACGACCGCCTTTCTTGTACAATAAAAGAAACGTTCCAGCGCGTCACTATTATCTGCTCTGGTATGACGGTACAGCGATGCCACACAAGAAAGCGCCTGACCTTTCTCCCCAAAGGCACTGATGCATTTTACCCCTGAATCTTAGTTTTCGGAGGTTTACCCCGGCACAATGGCGGGATTTTAATCATTGGCTGATTTAAAGCGGAATACGTGGCAGAATATGAGCGGGTGCAAGGTTAGGGCACCCCGGTGTAGCTAGGTACTTGTAGAAACGTTGGGATCATGGAGGTCATCCCTCCGGCCCCCAAACAAGCATTGTAACTTCGGGTCGGGCCCATGTCTTCAATAAGCGCTGCGCATCACGGCCCCCATCGATGCCCGGCCATTATCATTGGCGAAGCATTTACCAACAGTAGAGTTATGATCACAGCTTGTTTGTACTATTGATAGCTGATATAGAAAAGGGAGTCCAGACTAATTGCTTGGTGCAGACCACAAGGCTGGCACACTAACAGGAACTAAATATTGATGGAACCAATTGCTATCCAACAGTTATACTTTGGTCCCTAATATAGGACAAAGAAACTTCTGGTATCAGTGCTGGTGTTGGTTCCTCTACTGAGGCTATTCGCTATCCGAATTCCAACTGAGCGCGAAGAAGAGAGGGCAGAATGACTGGTATGGGGTGAGTGTTTGATGGTCAATGGGGCTGAGCATGGCATGATCCTGAATATAAAAAAGGCTTCAATAGCGCTATCAACTTAAACAACCAAGTCAGAAATCTCTCCACTTCCGAGCATTCAACAAGTCTCAAACCATCGCCAGTGACATATCTCTCTGCTTTGCCTGGGGTCACTCAACTAGACTAAAATGAAGTGTAAGTACATTAAACCTTTCTTGTGTAATCATTTGGCTAATCCCTTCAGTCACCATTCTGACTGCCATTCCTCTCCTGGGAGCCTTTCTCTTACCTGTTACTTGCGCAGTCCCTGTTGTAGGTGACTCTCTTCTTGCACGAGATCAGAATACAAAGGAGGATGTGGACTGGATTGCTCCGTCTATTGTCAGTTTCGACTTCACCAATGGAGAACACAACGGTGATGAGAAACGCTTTTTTTTGGACCTGCGTGACTCCTCAAAGTCTCTTTCCGGCCTAGGAGGCTGCCTTCAGCAAGACGGTCTGTTCTACGCCTGTGCCCTTCCTTTCCGGATGAAATTACGCTGATATCTGGAACAGTGCCTGGTTGGCCGAAAAAGCAGCCATCTAAGGAGCAGTTTGACAAGTGTGCAAAGCAAGCAAACTTAGGCGTGTCCTTGAAGCGCAGCGATCCAACGTCTGCTCAGGCACCGTCAAAGGATGGTGATACTCTGAGTGGGATCTGCCAAACAGCTAATGTGGTCCTATCGAACTTCCTCACGGGGGATGGTGAGCATATTCATATAACCCTAGAGGAGCTATACCTAGCTAACTCTGTTGAAGATATGATCAAATTGGCACCTGGAGTATGTGATAAAATAGTCACGCTCGGAGCAGGAATCGTGACCAAAGATGCAGGGGCAATTTCATCAGCCTTGACACTCCAGGGTGGCCATAGAAAAAATCTTTCGATCGTGCACAAGGGCCGCATGCTACAACTAGTTGGTATAGTGGCTAATCTTGCCGGTATCAATACCAAGTCCACGCTGGTCGATCTATGTGTGGAAGCGATCAAATACCAGGCAGGGACATGTACAACTGAGCTGAAATATGGGATTTTCAAAACTCAGATCGACCACGTCGCGAAGGCATCAACCTTGACCTGGAGAGATGTCAATGGCGCTGTACAGGCTATCTTTGACTTTGGCTTTGCTATGCCTGGGACATTTAACTGATTTATAAGACTTTTTTATTGCGCCGTGGCTAAGTCGACTATTGTCGAGGTCACTGGAGAAAATGTCCCTTTCTTGTGATCGAACACATCTCTCTGTACACATTATCGCGCACGTCCTGGCCAGTTCAATACACTAGTAAATAGCCTGAGAGCTAAGTCCTACTGGACATATAACCTCTATACCATTGGATATTTGCATATTCGTACACGCTTGACGTCGCTACAAGACACATAGTTAAAGGGAGAGGCAAGAAAAGACATGGTATTTATGGCAGTCGACCTATATGGAAACTCAGGGAAACCGGATGCACAACAGGGGAGCCAAAATGAGCCACTTTCTGGTGGGTCCGGACTAGTACCAAATAGGAGTAAACCATGATCCCGACACAATGGTTCAGCGAATCGACAGATCGTCCTAAACGCTGTAGCCGCTATCCCGTGCAATACTTAGTTGGGATACTATCGCGACGATCAGGTTAAGAGCAGGGCGGATCCCAAGTAGAGGATGCTTTGTCCACTCTGAATGATTATAATATAAGGCGGCATGGGGGGTCTCTACAAACCGTTGCTGTCACCTCTACTGCTTTGTTATTCTTCCCTCGTGGACGAAGGGCACACTTTATCGCGGACCTTGGGCTGTCCTGGATTTTGCAGAAGCATCTCAAAGGTTTCATTGCCGTGCGCCAAGGGGGCCGCAAAACACAACACCTGGTACATAGGCCACCACAGGCCTTGACGAGGCTCCAAATTCATCGGGATGTAGTGGAACACTGTAAATGTCCTAGTTGTGGTAGCTTGCATATCGCTTACGGCGAGGGGTCAGGGTAAATGACATCACCACCACCACCACCACCACCACCACTATAGTTCTGATTTTTGCCTCTGTTTGTTGGCTCTGCACCACAGTCCATCGCGGAGTTGGACAAGCATAGAATATACTAACTAGGTATAAAGTATATTATTATGGTAAAATTGCTGACAACATAAAAAATGGGGGGAAATTATCCTTTAGCCTCCGTCAGTAAGTCTAAAGCCTGTCTAGGTCTTTTAGGTGTGAGTTGTTATCGGCAATTGTATAGCTGCTGAGTGTGCTATTGGATATTGTAATTTTTGGAAGAAAAATGCGACACTCCGACATTGAAGCAGTGGAGTGGAAACTCTTATCCTGGTCTGGTCTTTTGGCCCCATTTTGTCGTACACTATATCCAACACTGTAATTTCAACCTACAAGGTCAACATCACCCTTCAGAAGCCCTGCTCTGTCCCAGCGCTGCCCGGAGTCCAATATATAAATCCACATTATTTTACTGATTTGAAGCCGATGAATCTCCCCAAGATACTTTCTCCATCTACTTGGTCAAGCAGCAACCAGGTCGTTGTTCAAGCTATCCTCTGCATTCTTCTTCTTCGCTTGATTCTTACCACATATATTTCATCCCCTCCCGAGGAGCGAGAACCTGCGCTATGCTTAATCATAAAGTTTACCTTGGGCATCTCCTTGCTGCTTTGCTATGCCTTCCAATCCTTCCTACGAGATCTTCCTAGGTAGCCTCATCTGCTTATTTCTCAGTTGAGGGTCCAACACCGAACGATGGAAGTCAATAATCAGAACCCGGCGTAGCTCATCGTTCCACAGAAAATTAACCAGCCGAAGGTCCTGATGTGATACTCCCAATGAGCGAATCTTCTTTATAGATTTTGAGATAGACCTAGAGATGTCAGGACTTGTTGCTTCGGTTTTGCTGATCGGCTTTCCTGCCCACGCCATAAGTAGCATGTGTCGAATCTCTCCGGCTCCATGCAAGAAGTAGATCTTAGCCAAGTTGACTGTTCCGAGGAACACCGGGACCACTGAACCCTGCACTCGCGAAAGGATACGATAGATGTCTGCTTCGCGGGATACCTCGTTCCAGTAATAAGTAGTAGTTCCTTTACCGACAACAGTATAGCCATATTCTGCACAGGTGATCTTGAACGGCGCCCCCGATCCTCCACACCCTCCCATGGGTGTACAGTCGTCGATATTCTTATCCAATTGCTGTTTAATCACTTGAACCAATGTCTCGGCCTTGATGAGGTGTCGACTGCCGCTTCGCCCCTTCCGGTGGAGTGTGACATTCGGGCAGTGCTCATCCAAGAAGCCCCCCTGTTGCAGGCCAAGTAGACACCGCTGAGTACAAAACTGCGCCTGATGATGTTGCTTTTGATTGCTAGGGGCATGCTTGGAGCCTGCCTGGCGTGCTGGTTGTTACACAGATGGGGACAACAGAGACAAGATGACTCGACTGAAGCGATGCTTCTGCCCCCTGGGCCCCGTGGGCGCTGGATCCTCATTAGACTCTGAAGGGTGGTCGCGAATGATTAAATCCGAAGGTGCGCACTGAGTTTGAGATCGAGTTGGCGGTCGACGTCCCTCTGTAGGGGATTCGGAAGGGGACGACGGCAAAAACACTGAAACGGAACCCTCGGAGCTTGTAGATACTGACGGAGTATTTTGCACATCTCAAGGGACCTGTCGCAGTTCTGCATCTGGGATTCCAGAACATTCGTGATCAAAACTCGTCTTCCATTCTGGAAGCTGATCCTTCGCATTATTTCGCCAATTCTGGTCACGCAATTTTGAACCAAAGCTCATGAGACAGAGGCATAGCACACGGGCAATACTTGTCTGCCGAAAGGTCTGATCATTCTCGGGGTTTACTTCCATGTTGGGTTCGCAGAGGTGGTAGTATAAAGTAGTCGGGTCATTATAAGGGACTCGCAGCAGAACTACCGCCAATCCATTCATCAAGTAGGAGTATTCAAGCCCTTCCTGGATCATCACATGAAACTCTTGGACTAGCGCCAAGCCCGTGAGCCGGGCTGCATTGTATCTCAGTTTCTCAGGTTCTTGCATAGGGATGGAATCGGGCACTACCACCTCTTCCAGAATTCCATTGGTCACAATCTGGAGCAAATATTTTTGACGCTTAGCTTATGGGGTGGTTTGTACTCAACCATTGTAAGAATAGTTTCTGAAGTTCCACAGCATATGCAAAATTGATCAGGTCTGGAACACCACAAAGTCAATGATTCTCTCAGTTGTGATGGGTCAACTTGAGGAGGATCAAGGGCATTTGCATGATTGTCAAAACTGACTCCATCACTCAAGTGGAACTCATCTCAAGCAGCAGGTTTCTTGCAGAGCACTGCAATAATGTCACAAACATGGTTTTCCACATCAAATCATTCATAGCTCTCCAAATCTTGTTCACTGCTTATAGGCCTCCTGAGTTCTTTCCTGAAACCCTCTAGCACAACACATGAAAGGAATAGCTGCTCAGCATCTTGCCCTGGTGGCTCTAAATAATTGCAAACAGAGCAATAGATTTCTTGCTGGCTGAATTCACAATCAGTCCACAGGTAGAGTTGTAGCAGGCAACATTTCTTAGTGGGCAATGGTATCTTTCCCATGGTAGAACGCGACGGATCTTCAGCTCACAAAGGCCGCGAAAACAGGTTGTGGCAATGTCGAATGAATTCACTAAAAGTTGTTTTTCGCATTTGTTCTCGGTTAGCACAGTTCTCATTGTCAACCTAATGGATAGGGCAAGGACTACATACCATCGAAGAACTCCCGTCCAGTCCGCTCTTGAAACGACTTTTTGTCGCTGTTATACGGAATATGTCTCGGGAAGTCGACAATATTTCCCGATGGATGGATCTTGAACTCTTCATGAATCAAAGTCAACTTCTCATCTCGCTCCTCACAGGGCGGATACCGAAGCTCTCCTCTGATTTTGCCCTTGTGGTAGATCGGCGCATCCTTGGCTAGCCTTTGCCTCTTCAGGCGCGGTACCCGAAATGTGGCAGGGTCAGTGGAGCTTGCCAATGGATATGACCTGATTTCGGGGGCTGGGTTGAGTAGCGACTCTATCGACGGCATTTTGGAGGTGGTGAGATGAGGTAGTAGAATAGGAAGCCTCGAAGAAAGTAAAAGATGACTGAATGAATGAGAAGAACAGCCAGAAGGTAGTAAAAGATACACTTGTTGGCGGTAACAAAAATAGTCAGTATCTTCGCAGTAGAGCAGAGGAGAAGAAGTGACCACCAATTAAGCGCCTTCCTAACTGTCAAAATCCGGGATGAGCTGAAGAAGACTTTTCCAGAATTACTGAACAAAAAAGATCAAATAGAAAGGAAAAAAGGAAAACGAGAAACAAAAGAAGATCTAGTGAATTTGGAAAATAGACTGAGGAAGCAGAAAAAAAGGGAAAGAAAAGGACAGACGACAGACCGGGTCGCTTTGAGAAGCCACCGGGCACCGATGCAAATAAATCAGAAAGAACCAAGATGTCCGTTTCAAAGTTCGCTGGGGTTAAAGGCAGCCAGTCAGTCCGCGGGAGGCTTTCCTTTGTCAAGACGCGTGTGTATGTTTCTGCACAGTGTCTTGTCTTTCCTTAAAGTGGATACCGTGATGGCATCTAGAATTCTTTTTTTTTTTCCCCCTCCCCTGGCCATGCACAGATGCAATCTGTTTGCACGTTTTCCAGTGACAGGAGAGGTGCCATTCAATCTGCAGGATTTCTTCGAGTTCTATGTACCGTGACAGGGTAGCGGTGAACCCTCAAGCCATGCCTGGAAGGATCCCAGAGGGCTCCATGTAGTATGAGGAAATGTCTTGGAGAGCGCAGACCAAGCCAGACTTCGGTATGAGGCTTGACCCCTACCAGCCAAACGAGGTGCCTATCACGAGGTACAGTCCCACTAGTTTGAAGATTAGGCACTTAACAAGGACGTGCGAGTTCTTCGCACACTTGCCCTACATAAGCCCAGTCACCTTGGCTGGCTTACCGGCTTCATCCACAGGACAACCAGTGGCCAAACCCTTGTCAATGTAGAACAAGGCAAGAGGCGATTCGGCCACAGACGGTACTGTCAGATAACACAAAACGGTTACTACCACCAACGTTCTTGCGTCTTCGGCCAGACAAGAAACCACCCATGAGCTTCGTTGCCCGGATGTCGAGGTCTCGCTTGTTTCACATTCCATCTGCAGGTATCCAAGGCAGGGAGAGAACAACATATCTCCCATTATCATAGACAGGACGGTAGGCCATGTCACGATTTCAGGGCTCTTTGCTTAACCATGTGGAGGTTTCGCATGTGTGGTGAGGTTTGCGTCTCTTTGGTTCAAATAACCCACGCCAATGCAAACAGACGGGGCGAGCGGTCTGGCAGTTGCAGACGCAAAGCCAGAAAAGCTCGCATGGAAAGATGCATGGGCAATCACGGAACCTGGGGAGCATAATGACAGGCACCTTGCATTGTAGTGTCCCTTGTTTTCGTCTTTTGAAACCAATAGCCCTCCTTTTTGCCCTGGAGGCAAGAGAGGGTATCAGTCACACAAATACCAATAAACTCGACCTCACCGTAGTACTAACTGTTAGAGCAACCGGAAGACTGGCCATCCCGTTGAGACGTGTACTAGGCAGGACAGCCTCAACGGCACTTGCTCGAAGACGCGGGTTCCGGAGAGGTCTCAGACAACGGAAGTCTGCATGACGGCTGGTTTTTTGTATGACAGGAAACTGCTTTGGTTGCCAACCAACGAGTCCCCCTGAGATCGTTACGAAAACCAAGAGACAACGAGCACCTTGACCGTAGCCAAAAAAAAAAAAAATCCCTGTCCTGTTCAATGGCGGTAGAATACCGTTCACAATTAGCCCACTCCACGTTGAACAAAGGTCAATCGGCCTCCGAGCTGGTAACAATTGAACCAAACGGCATGGATCGAAACGCTGTTGTTACATTGACGCCATCCGAAGGGGGAAAGAAGAAGATAAAACTCTCCATTTGCTTCCCGATCACTGGACAATGTTGCAATTCAAGGCCATGTAGCCCTTCTCCCTCTTCCCGAGTGTGACATCAGTCCATCCATCAGCCATTGAACGCGTAGTAGCAATCCGCCATCTCCCACAACCATAAACCATAGACAGATAGAAAGATAGCCAGACCGCTTCTTCTTCGACAATCCCTGCGCCTATTTGCATATAATAAAAAAGAATTGCTTTGACTCAGGTCCCGCTGAGACAACAAGAAAGATATGAACATCAAAGAACCTTCCACACGGGCTTCTCTGCAGGCATCCGACACGTTTGTGGCGTGCTGTACTGGGACATCCGTTATTGCTTTTGTTTCTGTCTGGTCAATGGTTAAGAAGGCATCTGTTAAAGAAAGGCTTGTCGGCCTCTTTTTTTTTCTTTCCCGATATGCGTTCGCTTTGTATCCTGTACCATCGTCCGGTATGTTGTACTTTGGCTAATTTCACCATTGGCCATTGGCACTTCTAGAGAAGAGGAAAGAAAATCATCAGTCTCAGATAGAACCAAGCAGCAGCAGTCGTTGACCCTTGACGAAAGACGCTGCAAGATTGAGACATGGTGCGATCTAGAAACGAATGAGAAGCACTGCTCCCGAGACATCTGCTATTTGCTATGCCTTTATGCCTTCATTGTAGCCTGTATTTGTATACTAGTCTTCCCTTTCTCTCTGTCATTCATTAATCCTGCTTTGTTTATGGTGTGGCTATCATCCTGTAAATGATGGAAGAAGGCTGTCCCAAGCTGCCACCATCTTAGACAGAGAAAAGCAGACACTTCAGATAGTGTCTAGCCTTCCCCTCTCGAGAACCAGAGTCAGTGACTAGCATATCTAGCCTTTCAGGCTAGTGGCCTGGTTGTTTGGCGAATCGGTTGACCATGCCAGGATGCAGAATGAAGTCGTTGTTCGCATTGCATAATCTGCATAATTACCTTAGTCACCTATACAGTCATTGACCAATAATACAGCGCAGTATACTCCGGAGTACACCCCCTGTGCACAACAACAGTCATGTCGCGATTTGTACCCTACAAATAGGTCAGTATGTACGACTCTTGACCACGTTTAGGAGATACACAGACACAGACACAGTCTTGTGAAAGACAGGGACTGATTTTTGTATAAGGCATCTCGGCTAACAATATCATTGTACGATGCGCAGTACCTCGTTCCCAACCAGGATACACCTCACAACGACAGGATCACCCCTATACGCGGCGGCTTCATAAAACAACCTGAGAGCACTTGTGCAACATCTCCTCATCCGGGGAAGAAAAGGCAGAAAAGAAGAGGGGAAAGGAGAGGGACGAAGGTGTGATGTGACCAGGCCGCATCGATGCACGAAGCATTATGTGCATGCATGAATGCATGGATTCCGTGGTCGTCTGAGCTCGCGGGACTCGTCCACCCACCACCGAGTGGAGTGGCGCGGGTACCGATTAGCAGATGCAGGTCGTGTGTATGTATGTGTCGCAAGGGATGCCGGATGAAACTCGACGCTGACGACGAACTTGCCGGGGAAAATGAGTGATAGTCTTGAAGCATCGCACAGGCTGAGAAGCTGCAATCCAAATCGAAGGTCCAGGCATTCTGTCAGTTTATTCTATGTGCTCCTTTTTTTCGTACACAATTCTGTTCATTATTTCGGCTGTCCTGAATTGTCCCCGCCGATAATAGAGGGATTCGAGGGCTAACGTCATACTGCAGCGAAAACATACAAAGAAATTTAACCAGACCAAAAGCAATAACGATGAATTTACAAAAAAAGAATAGAAAGCAAGAGAAAGCTTGGAATGCTGCCCGCGAAAGACAAGAATATTAGACTGTCGTACCTTTTTTCACTGTACACACACGCAAACCATACAATAATCGCCGAATACCCGCATCAACTTCAAGACCACCGCAATTTAGCTACCGATGTTTCTAGCACCTGTGTTGGACTTGATTTGTAGGAATATCCCTTAGGTCGCCAAAAGAGGTTCCTTAACCCCAGTTCCTTGTCCAAAGGGTTCTGCCAAAGGCTCGGTCTTAGGCGCCTCAGGGAACGCGGAGGGCTTGATCTCAGGCTCAGCAATGGGTTCTTTCTTTATTGCAGGCGCAGCAGTCTTGGTCATTTCCGGCGACTTGGACGAGGGACGACGAGGAACAAGGTATTGCTGAGCCAAATTGCTGTAATCGTCGACGTACTTCTGCGCCACACCCTTGGCATGGCCGGCACGCTCCTCAACAAGATCCTTCAACTGTGTGGCCTGCGTGTTGACCACCGACTGAGCTTCCTCGATATGCGCATCGATGACTTCGTAGTTGTTCATGTAGACAAGGGGACCAAAGTACGCGACGGTGACAGCAATCAGAGACAAGCCCCAGAGGGGAAGGAACTTGATCAACCAGTAGGCGTTCAAAGCGGCAAAGAAAGCCTGAACTTGTTAGTCTCGATTCGACGAGGGAAAAGAGGGCCCATACCGCGACGCTGTGGACGACATTTTCAACGAACAAAACGCGCTGAAATTCAAGAAAGCCAAAGTCAAAGATCTGCACAAGGTCCTCCAGAACGGCTTCAAGGGTTTCCTTCGGGACAGTGTAGTATTTGCGGGGACGGAACGAGCTTGCCACACTTTGGCCCAGGACAAGTCGACCACCAAGCTCAGCAGAAGCGGTGACTAGAGCATTGAATTAGTAACCACAATCTAGCCAAAACACTCATTTCCACCTACACCCCAAAGCGACGTATGCCAGCTTGAAAGCCCAGCGAAGAAGAGGCAGGTAACGGGCGGCAAAGATGAAGATAACGGTGCTGATGTACGACGTAAGGGTAGCTCGAGGTTGTTCCCACTATAAAAGACATTGTTTAGACTGGAATACTGGTTATGAACACATTGGTCGGGGGCACTCACGCTCAAAAGGCTGTACAGCAGAGTGTGGTAATCTGCGATGGTTAGAGGTGCCATTGTTCCAGCAGGCAGGACTCCTCGGTATACATACAGGTCAGGGGCTGACCGGTCGAAGCGGCCGTCGAGGGAGCGGCTTTCGAGTTGTACTTCAAGTCACGGAATTCATCTTCGGTACGAGAAGCCTCGGTCTTAATGTTGTTCATCACGGGTCCTGCCGCCGTAGAGAATCCGTCAGAGACTGTTCTTCACTACCACCAACACGCTCACAGAGTCCACGGTCTCTCCTCTTACCCTTGGAGAAAATGTCCTTGGCGGCTATATAGTGTAAGATTAGTCCGTGCAACCGTTTGGAGAGGAGGAAGGCAAGCGCCGGTCACTGAGTTTTCAGAGACGACTGTCAGCACCAAATCTGTAGCCCAGAGACAAAGTATTCTGCACCATAGGATTTCTAAACATACCTTACAAGTCCCATTGGTTTCGGGATAGCTCACGTCGCCTGCGCTGGCCATTGTGGGAGGAGATAAGGCGGTGGTGGTGAAGGTGTACACGGTAAGCAGCTGTCAGGAGGATCAACAAGAAGTAGGGGAAAAGTTAGAATAGGGGAAACGAGTCGCGCAAAGAATTGAAACTGAAAAGAATTGAAAGAGTATAGAAGAAAAAGTCACAATAAGAACAATAAGAACAACGAGAGTAACGACTGGACGCGATGACCGGGAGAGAAAATGCGGCTGACAAGTAGGAGAGAAGGAGAGTCGGTGGTGGTGATGCAATAATAAGCAGACCCCCGAGGCAAGCGAAAATACTGCGCCGAGTACTGTCGCGTGCCACTCTGCAGACAGCGTGATTCAAGGGTAAAGGCTGGTAATTATGGCGATTATGGCTATTTCCACTGTGCTATTTATGATGCTCTACTTTTCTGATCGCTGGCTAAACTGTGTGTTCCGAAGTTGCAGGTCTGTCTGTCATCGGCATGTGCATATGGCTTCCTCGGTTGAGCCGAAGGCAAACATCGCATGATAACAACCCTGCCAATAGATACTTCACAATGGCGTAATCATGCGCTCAGTTTGCCATTGGTCATGCTGCTAGTACTACTGGAAGCAACGAGGACCTGCGTTCCGTGGAACTGGCCGGTGACCACCACGGTCAGGCTGGAAAACGGACAGAAACCAGAGAAGGCAAGAGATAAGGGGTCTCGGGGGTCTGTGTAAAGCCAGACTGTGAATACTTGACGTATTCATAGTAGAGCACGGCCAAACTCCTACTATAGCTCCTGCAACTGATAGGTCCCATCAAAAACATCGTGTAAACGGTCCAACTGATCCTCATTCAGGTTATAATATTCCAAACTGGATACGCCTATACAACACACGGCATGTCAGCATCGGAAATAAATGGCAGCAGCAAATGTGATTGCACTAGCATACCCACAGGAATAGCAGCCGGCTGCTGAGGATCCTGTCCCAGAAACACGTTCGCCAGCGTCATACAAGCAGGAGGCACGCCATCAATCCGCACACCATTCTGTGGCTTCAGGGTGAACGTCACCGTGGTGCCTTCGAGCTGGGACTTGCACAAGCTGCCGGCCGGCTGGGGAAGATTGGCGAATGGGTCATGGTCGTTTCTGATGACTCTGCATGCGACGGCCCGTGGGATGCTGGCGTAGGTAATAGGAATAAGCACGTTGGTCAACGGCCGAGCTTGTTGGACAAAGGTGAGGAGAGTGCCGATGGAGGCCATGGCTGTGGATGCGAGCTTCATATTTTCTCGTCGTGAGGTGTAGGTTGTTAGATAACGGGTGTGTTAAGGAAAGGTGAACTATACTACGTAATTACGTAGTACGCTGAGACTGAATAGCCTGCTTGTTTGTAATGTTTGTATGCTTTTGCCACTCTTTGCTCTAGAGAGTTCAATTTTCCAGCCGTTCTGACTGAGGCAACTACGGAGTACGGCCCCGCGGAAGAAGCCCTCACGGCCGTCTGTGAGAGTTTTGACACGATAGCTTAGAACAAACGTGCTGCCATCCCCACCCTTATGGTTAAAGTATTTGGGTTCTATTCACTATATCCCTGATGCTATGGATGCGGTATTTTTACACTCTTCACCATTTCTTTGTGTCAGGCAATGCTATATTATTTTATATGTCGGGGGAGAGTCGTGCTTATCTACCTTGACACTCGGATTCATCCCGCTATACGAAATCAAAGAGGATGAAATAATTAGTGTTAAGTTTCAGCAACCAAAAAGTCATCCCAGCCGTAACTAACTTGCAGGCTAAATGCTTACGTTGCTGCGTCGTCGAATTGGAGTTGCCATAGACCCCCACACGAAACTTAATGGTCGTGTACGAAGACAATCTCTTCCTTGGAATGTGCCATTCGCTGCCAAATATTGTCTGGAAGGATCAGAATGCCCATGATTCAGACATCGGGCGACAATGATTATTACCCCGCTTGCCGAGTCGTATCTGATGGGGCTCAGCAGGGGCGGTATAGTAAGCTATATAAACCAGCAGCTGTGTTCCTCTCAGATAATACAAGAATTATCCGTAAATGATCCTCCAACAAGATGGGTGAAAACGTCCAAGTTCCTCCCAACTGGGTTCCGGTTCTGGAAGAGCCAATCTTCCAACCTCGGAAACTACGAGTTATCTGCGTTGGCGCTGGGTTTTCCGGTCTTCTTATCGCCTACAAATATAAATACCAATATCATATGGACGATTATATCGATCTGAGCATCTATGAGAAGAACGCCGACGTTGGAGGGACGTGGTTGGAGAATCGATATCCGGGAGTTGCGTGTGATGTATGGTGACCTATCTACTGCTTCAAGACGATATGCTAAAGACCATCGGATAGGTCCCTGCCTATGTATACACGTTCCCGTTCGAACCTAATCCCGATTGGAGTACCTTCTATGCCCCCGGCCCGGAGATCTGGGAATATATCCGTCGGACAACGACGAAATATCATCTCGACGAGAAGGTGCAATTCAACTCAACAGTCATCTCGACCATCTGGGATGAGAGTACTTCTCAATGGCAGATCAAGATCAGATCCTTAGATGGAACGGTGAGAGACGACACGGCAGACATCCTGATTAACGGATCCGGGCTTCTCAATCGCTGGCGGTGGCCGGACATCCCGGGATTGCATTCTTTCCAAGGCACACTCGTTCACAGCGCAGCGTGGGATCCCGCCATCGACTGGACTGGAAAACGCGTCGCCCTTATTGGCAATGGGTCATCGGGCATCCAAATCCTGCCGCAAGTGCAGCCCGGGGCCAAACACGTCGTGAGCTACGCCCGCAACCCGACGTGGATCTCACCCGTTCTGATGGGAGGAGATGTAAAAGTATACGACGAAGAACACAGAAAGCGACTGCGGGAGAACCCAGAAGAGCTTCGCGAGTTACGCAGAGGCATTGAGCACTTTGCCAATCATTTTTTCCATATGCTACTCAGCGAAAGCCCTGAGCAGGCTACCGCGAAGGCAGGTGTCGTTGAGGCCATGAAGCAACGGCTTGGAGAGCATAATACACATCTTCACGAAAAACTCATTCCGGAGTGGAAGTTAGGCTGTCGTCGGTTGACCTTTGGCGAAGGCTATCTGGAGGCCCTGCAAAAGCCGAATGTGACCGTGGAGATGAACCAAATCCAAGAGATCAATGACAAGAGCATCATTACCACGGCCTCCACCGAAGAGTTCGATATTATTATCTGCGCGACTGGGTTCAACGTCAGCTTCGCGCCGTTCTGGGAGCTGGTTGGTAAAGATGGGATTCGTCTGGCTGATCAATGGCGAGACTCCCCAGAGGCGTACTTAGGTGTTTGCGCACCAAATATGCCCAACTATTTTGTCGTCAATGGTCCCAATAGTCCTGCCGGTCATGGGAACCTGATATCTGCCATGGATTGGATGGTAGACTACATTCTCCGCTGGTGTCGCAAGATTGCAAAGGAAGATATCAAGTAAGCCCATCACACAATGTCCCATCCTAAAAAAAAACTGACCATGAACTTTTTACAGATCTATCCAAGTCCGTCAGGACAGCACAGACGACTACAATGCCTATAGCCAAGAATTCATGAAACGCACCGTATGGAGCAGTGGCTGTCGGTCGTGGTATAAGAACGGCCAGATTGACGGTAAAGTGACGGCTATGTATGCCGGGAGCATGTGCCACTACAAGGAGCTGCTGGAAAGCTTTCGAAGTGAAGACTTTATCATGAATTATCGGAGTCCGAACCGGTTCCGGTTTTTGGGTAACGGATTGACGATTGCTGAAACAAAGGGTGAGAATCTGGCAGGTTATATGTAATAGGGTTCTGCTGGCATCCTGGTTGGGTTAGATAGGACGATAAATGGTCTATTTTTGGCGTCAAGTTAGCTTCTCAGATAATAGAATGTCATATTATCCCAATTATCTGAGACTTCAATATATGCTGAGCTCGCCGGCCCTAAGTTTCCTCTAGCTCAGCTTCACTCTGAACGGCGTGATGAGGCATGAAATGGCATGGAAATGTCTATAGATAGACATAGCTCCCATGGTCACTCTGTGCGTGGCCTGCAATACCCAAGCGTAGAAGTTCGCCCTTACATGGCTATAGCGGTGACACTAGATGTCTCAGCTTGGCAGCCATGCAATGTATGTGCTTAATTGACAAGGTGGGAAATAGCTTCGATTAGCTCTGCATTCTATCATGCTTCCGCGCATATCATTTTCTATCACTTGGCGTATGAGGTTCATGACATTCTCTGGTCTCAACGGTTGTGCTCGTTGATGCCTCAGGTGTCATTGATGATGTAACAAAGCACGTGATCGCGGTCACGCGTTGTTTTGGAACTTCCGCTTTGGAGTCGAGCAACTTCAGCCCACCAACTCGACCCCCGACGACATCTCCCTTCACCAACCCAATTCGATGTCCCTGTCGCCTCTGAGGAACTAAAAAGGACGGGCTTATTGCCCTATATTTATTCCGACATATATTTTTTGCCTTTTCTGACCTGCCACTCGCCGCTGGACCCGCGTTGTTTACATCGTCATGACTACCACCGGCGCGAGAGCCCAGAAGCCCGTTGGCTCTGCGGCATGGGTATCAACAGAAAAGGAGAATATTTCTCAGCTGGTGGATCAGGAAATGGAGGAGATCGAATATCCCGTGACCCATGAAATGGATTGGTTGAATGAGCATATGGCAGAGATCTTCAATAGTAATCAATTGTGCGTCATGACCGATCACTGATGCTCTCCTATCGATGAGGAAGGGGGCCATTATACTGACTATGATAATTAGTAATTTCACAGAAGTGTTCAAGACGCCCGGGAAGTTACGCGGTAAGACTCCTCGCACTGCGCGGAAGCGCAACATGGAGGAATCGCGAGTGGTGAGTATTACCAATTTCACTGTTCCCCTGGTACCTACGCCCTTCTATGCTGATTCTTTAATTCAGCCGTTGAGCGAGATTTTCTCTGCCGCGCACAACCAAGTAGAAAGCAAGTCCAATGTTAGTCCTGCAACCAAGCGCTCGCCCGTCAAAACCGCTGCCCCTACGAGTTCCACCACTGCAGATGCCAGGCCTGCGCCAGACAATGCGTCGCAACCCCTGTACCCCGATTTGAAGCAGAATCTGAACTCGTTCCCTCAATATAATACGGATTCCGGGTATCATGGCATGGCAGACGATGATGATGTGGTTTTGACACAAGTACAGCCAGAGTCGCAAGCATCTACTCAGCCTCTAACTTCACAACCATGGCAAAGGGAAGCAGCGCCGGATACGCCCCCGGTGCACGGGTCATCTGCAGAACGGCGTATGACTGATTCAACTTTTCACTCGGCCCGCGAGGAGCGTGAGGCCACGGTGGAACCCATGAACATCGACTCGACCACACATAAGAAAACGGAGGTACATTCTTCCACACAAGGGTCGACATACGAGGCGAATATATCGGCATCATCCGAGTCTGGACGCGAAGCTCAACGGGTATCTGAGAAGCCTGAAAAGAAGCCGGAACAGAAGTCTAAACAAAAACAAGCTGAACCCAGTCCAGCGCCAGCGCAAGTCCCCCAGCCGCAAGCCGAACAGGAGCACGAACTCCAGCATGAGTCCGAGCCCGAGCCCGAGCAAGAACCTCCATCTGAACCAACTGAAGCCCCGGGATCATCGCCTGCAAAGACGCCTGCAACGTTACCCCCTGAACCACACCAGGAAGAGGACGTCGATGACGATAGGGAAGACATGGCACTTGATACTCTCGATGACGACGATGATGATATTGGCTCGCCTTCAGAAGGCTCTACACCTGAACGGCCGCCAATTCGTAAGAGCAGTTTGACCTTCGCCTCACTCCCTGCTCGCGAGCCATTGAAGAAGAGCCTAGGAGGTCCAAGAATTTCTCGAACAAGCCATGTGGATATTACAAAGCCCAACAACGCGCGAGGCTCCAACTTTTTGGGGCGGCAAACTGGCGGACACAGGACGACTCAGGCTGCCTTGGATGAAGCCCAGGGCGATAAAATGGACGTCGACGACGATGCTGGGACATCTCGTGATAACGCGGATGATGGCACTAGGGCCAGCAAGCAGCACAACAAATCGTCTACGCAGAGACTCCATGAAAAGATCAGCATGCTCGGCAAGCACCAGCCGTCGCGTCCCACGAAGTCCATCCCCTCCGTTCCGGGCCTGTCTTCGGCGCAGGTATCTTACCCCGACTTGCCGCCAGTGACCAAGGCAGAGACGAAGCCAGAAGCATCAAACCGGAGATCGCGTGAGACACCGGCTGGTGAGCCCATAGCAACAGACGAGGACGAATGGATCAAACCTTTGAATACTCCCCAGCGGCCCAATTTGGCCAAAAGCCAGACCTTGGATATCATGGAGAAAGACTCTGTTACGGCAGACCGAGTCTCTGAGAAGGATGCACCCGCAGCCCGGAGTCAAGGCATGGTTGAAGACCGAATGGCGAAATCGAATGAGAACATCGGTGCTGGGGTTCGTCGTAATTCTACAACACCGGTCCATTCACCACCCAAACGTCCCATGCACCAGAAGAGTGCATCGGTGGTGAACACAGCCGGTGAAGGGTCGACCACTCCTGTGGGCTCCCCCAGGCTTCAGGACGCGCCCTTGAGCGCATCGAAGTGGAAGCTCCAGTCGATCATGAAATCTGCCAAAGGTTTGTTTAGCAACACTGGAAGTTCTTCCGCTGCAGCGAAGGTCGATGCTTCATCACCGGACGAGTTTCGTGGGTCAGGTGATCGTACAAAGGTTCATCTCGCTGTCAAGGAGGATCAGCAAGTTAAGTCGTCGACTCCTACGAAGCAAGAAGGCCGTAGGACACGAAGCTCCACAGAACGAGAGGAGAAGCGCAGGCAGAAAGAGAACGAGGACCGCCAGCGGGAGGAAGAGGAAGAAGAAAGGACCCGGGAGCAAGAGAAACAGAAGGGCGCCCAACTCAAAGCCGCCCAGGAGAAGGCTTCACAAGAGCAAGAGCACGAACGCGCAGCTTCAGTCTCCGCCCCGAGCCCCAAGAAGATCCCACAGCCGCAAAAGCACTCATCCAAAGAACCTGAAGCCGCCAATGAAACAGGCTTCAAGTCTGGAATCCCGCCTCCCACCTCCCAGCAGTCCCAGCAGAAGCAAGGCGAGCGCCGCCCTGTCAAGCCGACACGAGAGCCCTTGCAGAAACCAAAGCCTCAGCCGGTCTCCATCCGCGTTGGAAGTGCTCTTTCTCGGCAAATACCAATGGCACCCGGTTCTAACATTCAAGAATCGTCTGTACCTCCCGCGTTGACACCAGCTTCCGCGTCGAAGCCATCGACACTGAAAAAGAAGACCAGCAATAACTCGTTACATACGGCATCTTCGACCAGTAGCTTCAAGAGCTCGGCCTCCAGTAACACGCAGCGCAAGGCTCAGCTTGCCAGCGAGCGAAAGAAAGAACAAGAGGAGCGTGAAGCGCGGCGCAAGGAAGAACAAAGACGTGAGGTGGAACGGAAACGTGCCGCTCAGCAACAGGAAGAAGCGCGTCGCCAGGAACTCCGGAGCCGTGCAGAGGCTGAGAGGCGAGAGAGAGAGCGTCAGGTTCCCGAGGACCCCAAAAAGGCTGCGCATATGCAAGCAATCGAAAAGCGACGGTTGGAGAATGCGCGAAGGCTCGAAAGGCAGGGTAGTCAGCAGCCTAGTGACACGGTAAGTAGTGCGTTTCGTGACAAGATGACAAGCACTAACTTGCGGCAGAGCTCACTACAGCAGCCGGAGAGGCCAGCTTCGCAAGCTTCCAGGCCAGCTTCGCGGTTGGGCTCAATTCAGCCTTTCAATCGGTCTGTCAACCAGCCGCAGCCGAATCCCGCCAAACCACCTAAGAGGGCAATGGATGATGAACCCAGCCACCGTCCTGCGCCTTCTAAGCCTAGTACTGTACAACCATCCGGTGAGACAAAGCGGAGACGAACAGAAGAGGAGCACAACCCGCCACCGCCTGTGCGTCCTATGGCGCCTCCGATCCGCCAATCCAACATCCGCAAGGTGAGTTGCATAGGATTCCTTGCAAGTATATCTATACTGACTTGTCAGGAACCCACCAAGCCCTCTCTGGCAGGTCACAGCAAACCCTCGATTTTCAACAGTGGACAATCTGCGGCACACCAACCTGGGTCCTCGATATTCAAGACCGCGCAGCCTCAGAGACCGGTTCATGGTATGGACATGTCCAAGTACGCTAGCGGCAAGATTCCTTTCGCAGAGCCTTCAAATGTGGCGCAGCAAGGCACGAGCAAAACGCCAAGCGCCAGCTCCTCCCAGAAGCCTCCACCAAAACCATCGCCGAAGTACCCCAGCGGTGAGAATATTAATTTACCCGAGATCGCAACCGACAGCGAAGACGAAGACTCCGATGCTGAGATGCTGCCTGTGCCCAAGTGGGCTCAACCCAAGGAGCTCGAGAACCTCCTGCGAGAGCAAGAAGGCATGGAAGTCGATTCGATCTTCGGACCCATTGCGCCGTTCTCGCTCGAGGAAACCTTCAAGGCAGACAAGAAGATCAAGAAATTCCGCGAACGAACTAGCAGCGCGAACTGGTCTGGTGCTGATCGCCTGACGCAAGACGAGATCCGGAAAGATCTTGCAGAACGACAGCGATTGAGGTTGAATGGTGGATGGACATTCGAGGGGAATTAATTCGACATTTTCACCTTGCATTATTGTTTATTTTCAGCTTGTGTACAATGTGGTGTGAAGTTGGAGTATTGGGCATTATGATAGGCGTTACATGGGTGTATTTGTATGTTAGCAGTTTGTGGACAATCTGCATTTAGAGGTATTCAATGCATACGTTGTCATTTTAATTTGTCCAAAATTCCATGTCATGACCTTAGAAATAGGCTTCGAAATCCCAGAAAAGCAGGCAAAAAAGAAAAAGAAAAGTGCATCGTCCGTGAATCGAACACGGGCCTCGTCGATGGCAACGACGAATTCTACCACTAGACCAACGATGCTACTCGTTAGTAACGCGGTTTTATTTAGTCCTATCAATAGTCAACCTTTGCTTTTCGGGGAAATTCATTCGCTGTACTCCGTAGTAACTCGCTCACTGTTAGTACGTGATAAGATTCGGCTGCATAATAATCGGCCCGATGGCAGGCTGGAGATCTGCATGGAGTAGCCATGTCTATGACTAGAACTTCCCCTTAGCAAGCACTTGTTGAGCAGACACTGGCTAGATAGATATAGATAGTCTATAGCAGTGTGCTCCTTCATTAATTGAAATTGATTATATCCTCCATATAACGATGACACAGTTAGCCAGCTGCCAAAAACAGCTACCTTAAACAGCTACCTTTGACGCCGTTTTGCGAGTCGTGCTAACCGTCCACGGCCTTGACATCACGTGCACGTAACCGCACGGCCAGCCGCATTTACCACCACGACCCCTCCTGGTTGGCCGTCGTTGGTGCCTGGGCGCCCGGCCCTGCATACTCATGTTAGAACATTCGTGCTTTGTCGATGTCCTTGAAGTTCTTTATGACGTAATATTATTACTAATCACGTGAATGACTCGTTTCCCCTCATGCCAAAGGCAAGAATATTTTTGGTCTTGTTGAAATTAAGATCTATATTCTACAAAGATGTTGTGTATATATTCGCAGTGCATTGGTTATTCTTCAAGCTCAATGTTCAGTGGCCATGAATCAGAACCGTCCTTCGTGCAATAGTCTGCTGGGCGGCTTGTCGACTCACTTCCACAAGACTACCCACAATCTTCTTGTTACCACCCACAAACCCATAGAGTGCATAAGGGATGTTGACCTCCCAGCAAAATTGCTGGACAAGCTTCTGTGTGCATTGGAGGTTGTGTCAGGGAATCCAAGGGTACAGATAATGAATGGCCTGGAACTGGAGACCACCATGGATGAAATCTAACCACTCCAGACAATCAATATCCATGGTAGTTTAGAGCATTCTCTGGGGGAAGGACTCATTGGGACCTAAATCAGCTGTCAACATGGCAAAGTGAGATAGGGTGAACTGGACATGGAGTGGCATGGTCACCATATGGCTAATCATTACAGATGCAAACTGACTCCAGGGTGTCAGAATGGATCAGTAGACAATTCCATAGCCAAACCAAAGCCAGAATATGAGATTTCCTGCAATCTCAAACCAGCGATGCCACCATGCAGAGCCTTTTCGGGGGCCTTGGCCTTGCGCGAGAAAGATCCAGGATTGCACGTAAAGGTTGAACTGTCCAAACATCAAAATAGGATAGTAGCTGTTTGAGAAGAGAATAGCAGACGCGATAGTACGCATTCCGGCCTTGCTGTTGACCGATTGCTCGGAAAATTCCAACAACTTCGTCCATATCCGAATCCATGTTTATAGGAAGTGTTCAATGTACAGTATGAACCACAGTAACTTGAAATACCCACCATGCGGAGTTGGAGACTCCTTTGTTCACCATCTCAGTTATTCGATCGGGTTATTTGAAAGTTGGCTCTAACACGCTTCAGTTCAGGGGCGATTTGGCATTCTATCTTACTTTGCTTCATTCTTTATATCATCCAGCTTGCCACTACCAATTTTGTCTCTGGAAGGGAGGGGTGGAATAATGATGGTCTTTGCGCATTTCATTTTGGGGCGGGTGAAAATTGGGTGTTTGGAGCAGTGGTTAATGATCTGGCTGGGAGTCTAGTCAGTCTGCCGCGATGGCACATGCTATTATATGATGCAACTTTATTTGTTGATGACTGGTCCTAATGGCCATCATATTCATGTCATATGCTATGCTTGAACTACTGTACAGGGACAAGGTCTGTGCTTATTGACCTCCCCCCAACACGACCATGTTATATGTACTGTGCTTTTCGAGCAGTCATGGGTATAGTACAGTAGTTCTAAGTTAATACTGTACGCGATAACTTGGTCACCATTCTACAGTTATGCAAAAATGTAGAACCCCTAAATCTCAAGATATGGCCATGTGGACGGGGAATCACAATGCAACTGACAGAACCTTTGGCAGTGGAATTTCGCCATGTTCAAAGTGATTACACCCGCCTCCATGCTAGGCCTTCATTGATCTTTGTTGGCACAGGCCCTTGTTGATTGTTGCTGGCGTAGGCCTTCATTGGCGCAGGTCCTGGTTGGCGTAGGCTCTCGTTGGCGTAGGCCCTCGTTGATTTTTGTTGGCACAGGCCTTTAGTGGTGCAGGCTAATATAAGGGCCTACATTATACTTACCCACGGGGGTATGAGGGTATCTAGTGCCAAGCCAGAGGGTGTCAGTGTCAGTGTAATACAGAAGATTATTTTTACCAATCGCCAGCTATCTGCTGACATACACCCCCCTTCAGTGGGCCCCATCCCCACCTTAACATCAATGGTTGTACACCATTCTTGGTCCTGCTATAGAGCTGATGGCTAACAGCAGCTCCCCAGACTACAAAGCACTCTTCTTAAGAGCGGAGGAAGAACGTCAATGGGCCGAGGAAGAGCGAAGACGTGAAGCAGAGTTGAGGGGACAAGCAGAAGAACGCCAGCGCCAGGCAGAGGAAAGCCAGCGACAGGCAGAGGAAATGTTAGGAAGTGGTCTAGCCACCTAACAGTGCGCTACTATATAAGGCGCCTAGGGATGTCTGGCTTGTGAGAAGCCAGATATAGTGGTCTTTTTGGCCTAGTGGTAGGAACAGTCCCTAGGCTGTCCCTAACAGGAAAGCCAGCGACAGGCAGAGAAAGAAAGGGATCAGAGCCGACATGTAGTTTTCCAGTATACATTCAAGATCCCCGGCGACGAGAAGGAATGGGTCGTCATGTGGGATTATAATATTGGGCTTGTTAGGACTACGCATCTTTTCAAGTGTAATGGATATTCCAAGGCATGTGGTGTTTATCTGGATGAAGATTAAATACTGACCGAAAGTGCAGACTACACCAGGGAAAATGCTGAATGCTAATCCCGGACTTCGTGACATTTGCCATAGCATTACTGGCGGAGCACTTGCGGCACAAGGTATGCAACGGCCATATGCTGCCCTAGCTGCCCTAATCTTGACTCTTAATGCTGATTGCCAAAGGATATTGGATGCCATATGATGCCGCAAAGGCTGTAGCCGCGACCTTCTGCTTCAAAATTCGATATGCCCTTACGCCGTTATTTGGCCTGGACTTCCCCGAACTCTGCGTCCACCCCCTGGATCGGATGAGCTTCGGCCGCATGCTCATCGACCCAGCCATCGTGCGACAGTCCACGGAAACAGCAAACTATTACCGAATGCTAGAGCTACGCTCGTCAGATTTGTCTGCTCCGCTAGACCCCCATCCTAGCATCTCGTCGACCGAACGTGACGGCAGCAGTGCGCGTGGTTTCGCAGCAAGGAAGCAGTTCTTCCCGCATTCGCGCAGAAAACACGCCGATAAACTTAGTACTACTACCGCTTCGACGACAAGTAGTGGCCATGGCTCATCCCCGGATGAATATAACTCGGACTCATACTGCATGTCGCCAATTAGTCCGTTCGGGAGTAATTTCACGCCGGTTAACACGCCCCGTAGCGTGGACAAGGCTTACTCTAGTGCTGGTACTTGTACTAGCGCTGGTATTGGTGCTGACGGTAGTAAAATTGTCGGCATTCCGACTCCACAAGAGATCCTGGCGTCTGTTTCTGGGAGGTCAGCTGTGGCTAGTGACGATGGAATAGGTTCCAGCTCGCGCTTAGGCAAGGGCGTGGGAACTGATGACGGCATGGATGACAATTACACGGAGACGTCCTCAGCTGGGTACTCGGATGTGAGCAGTACAGCCTCTGAGCGCCTTTCGTTGGATTTGAGTGACGGCAAGAAAGAGGATTACCGGGAATTTGAAGACCATGACAATAGCAAGACCAAGGAAAGCTCCATAAACCCGCCGGATGCCAACGCCACCAAACGCAAGAAAATGGCCACTCTTTCATCTTCCCGCCACGGACAAACTTCGATCCTTTTTGCGCGCGAAGCCAAAGCCGCTCATGCTCTGCTCAGCCTGTACATGCAGGATGTTTCGGGGGTTAACTTTGACGAAGAAGGGGATGGCGATGGTACGATGTCCGCGTCGTCGTTGATGGGTGTGCATCAGTGGCATCAGCAGGGGCGGGGATATTGCAACCAAGGGCGGAAGAGACGAAGGGCATCTGCGTAATTCTTTTGGTCTTGTTTTGTATTGGTTGGTCAATGCTGGATGTTTTGTACGTGCATTCTGGGTGATTAATGTGTCATGATGATGAATATGGATCAATACAGTAACCATAGACGGACGGCGTTGGTTGTTGCAATTATTCGATTAAAATTAAGTTTTAGCTATCTAACTATAAGCTCGTCTAAATCTATCACATACCTCGTACTCCAACTTTTGTCTATATCAATCACATAACGAGGGCAAAAATCAGCCCTTAGCATACCGACTCCACCCCCTAATAACAGGCCCATACACATAAAACACATACGGCACAGGCGTCATCACAGCGCTAATACACGCCAGAATCGTCAGCGTATAATGCACCCCCATGTTCTTATAAAACGGCACCCCGACCACCGTCATTCCACCCGCAGCGATGTACCGCGATACGGTCATGAAGCCCAGCGCAGACGCAGCGTAGATACTGTACGAGTCAATAACGTACATATAGCTGGAGATGAAGACGGTAATGGTGCCGAAACCGAAGACGCTCGAGGCCACTATGGGGGACCAGACTGAGATCGAGCTCTGTTTTTGTCAGTTTGTACATTTATAGGAGAGAAGGGCCGGGGGGAACAAAAGGAACATACGTAGTCCGTCCACCCCATCCAGAATAACCCGATAGGAATCAAAGGACAGCCCATCATCGCGAACCAAAGACGATTCTCAGGACGAGTGTGCACAGCTTTCTTTTCGGCCCCCTGGGCTTCAGCGCAGCCTCAGCTTCTTGAAACTCCTTCTTGGTCCACCGATACACAAGCGGCACCACTAAGGCCACTAACATGATCCCCGTATACATCGCAACCCAGACGATATTCGTCAATCCTTGTGATAGCCCATGCACATCCGAGAAGATATATTCGTACCCATCGAAGAAGGTAAACAGCACGATGTAGATAACCGTCATGTACAGCGATATCAGCAGCACAATGGGCTCGTGCACAGTAAGCTCGAACTCACGCAGACACGCCATTGCCATGCGCGACAACAGCGCCGTCTTTTCGAGATCCATCTCCGAACGGAAACGCTGGTTGCCCGTGCGTATGCGCAGCTGGTGCGCCTTCCATTTCAGAATGAGCTGCGAGTAGGTCTCAGGCTGGAAAAGGATGACCGTGCCCATGACGAGGCCTGACGCGATGAGAATGATCCAGCTCGTCCAACGCCAGGAGAGTACACTCTGGCCCATCCAGGAGGCGATGGCGGGGCCTAGCACGGGTCCGCCGAAGGAGAGGATTGCGTACATCGGAAAAATGAGGGTTTTCTCGAGCGGTCTCCATAGATCGGCTACCGTCCCGCCTGCGCAGGTCAATGGTGGACAGCCGAAAATTCCGGCTAGGAAGCGAAATGCCAGCTGCGCGCCGATGTTGGGCGCGAGAGCAGTCGCCATGGTGAAGATCATGAACAGCAGCAATGACCCGGCATACACCGCATTGCGTCCTAAGATCTCAGACAGCGGTCCACTGACGAGCGAGCCTGCTCCGAAACCCAGTAGGTAGATTCCCGTCGCCAGCGAGGCGACGACGTCGCTCACCCCATACGCAGCCGCGTTCTGTGGCAGCACGCCTGATTCAATCGAGGATGACGCACTAACAATGAATGCTAACGCGGTTACATTCAGTGTTGCGCCGAGCCGCGCAGTGAGGGTATAATTCAGTGGATTGAGAGGGTCGTTTTCGTCCGTCCAGCCCACCATATACACCTGTGTCAGTTCGCCAGTATTGCCATCGGTGCGGTTCTGGAGTGTAATGCCCGGTGGCAGGGGTCTCGAATCGTCAAGATCAAACGGTTTTCCTTCTAGTACTGCGTCCGCTTCAGCTTCAGCTTCAGCTGGTGGTTCTGGTGCTGGTGCTGGGCCGGTCTCGAGCCGTGTGAGCTCCGGATACTCTTCAATCTGCTTTTGCACGGTTTGGCCGATGCGCCGGTACTGAAGATAGGCCTGCATGTTTCTTTAGCTCGGGCGACTGTGCGGGAGACGAGAACAAACAACGACGACGTACTGAGTAGAAATAAAAAGGAAGACAAGCCTAGATTAATAATTTAACCACGCTGATTAATTCTTTTTGAGTCCACTCGGTCGAGTGATTAATCTACATTCATCGGTCGGGATTTGTTCGGCGGATCAACGATATCGGGATAAAGTCATTGAGCTGAGCTTGGCATTTCCGCTACTGTACTCTGGTACGGAGCATTCTGATTATTACTCCAGAGTATTTCCGTAACCTGTGTTTCTTCCATTTGTTTAACTTATAATAACTGCAAGGGTCTTACTGACTCGGCCATAAAGCCCTAATTCCGTGACCATAGACCATACGAGAAGATTAAATGCCGACGCCGCCTCGGGCTTTTCGCCGACCCGAGTCGGCTCGGAGATTCGGGCCCGAGCCTGTCTATTTCCGAGTCACGTGGAAGATAAGATAAAAAGTCTGATTCAAATCAAATCAATCAATGCCAGACCAACGCCAGCGGAAATAGATACACAACACCATTTGAAAGAGTAGTGCAAATAATAGGTACACAGAACATAGGAGACCGGTCCAGTAGTAATAAGCATAGAGTGGGACAAATCAATGGCAATGATGAAACGAAAGGCTCAAGACAAAGGAAACAAGCAATCATGACCATGGACCAGTCTACTCGCTGTCATCCTCCTCAAAATCATCAGAATCGCCACCGCCAGCCAAGTCATCTTCACTATCCTCATCCTCGTCCTCAATCACGTACGACTTTTTTGCGGCCGCTGTGCGCCGAGCAGGTCGACTTGCCGTCTTGCGCACAGGTGGTTCCTCCTCCTCCTCCTCCTCCTCCTCCGCACCTTTCTTGCCCATCGGAGAGTCCAGGATGTCATTGGCCATCGCATCAATGTCATCGTCCGACATGTCATCGGCAATCTTCTTCTTGCCCTTGGCCTGTTTGGATTCGTAGGCCTTGGCAGCAGGGGACAAGGCCGTCTTTTTGGCGGCAGGAGCTTCGAAGCCGTAGCAGTAGTGGTGGTATCCTTCTTGGGACGGCCACGGGCCTTAGTGGGAGCTGCCTTGCCCCTGGCAGCTGTAGCAGCTTTACCTTTACCAGCGGGCTTTATGTCGCCGTCTTCGTCATCATCCTGGTCATCGTCGATCTTGGTTTCCTTAGGCTTGACTTGCAACGAGCGACGTGGCGAGTTCTGAGGCACGAGTTTGCTGTAGTCAGTCTCGTCAGCATCAAAATCGGCCGACAACTTCGATGAGGACTTGGCGGTTGTCTTCGGCCCCGAGCCGCTGCTACTAGGACGAGATCGCTCGGAGAACAGCTGACGGGAATCGTCCGCGCTACCGCCTCCGATGCCCTTGACCATCTTGCTCACATCGCCGAGCATGTCATCTTCATTGTCGCTGTCCGAATCATCCAAAGTGTAGTTGACAGGCTTGCGGTTGGTCGTTCGTCTTGGCTGAGCCGCCGTCTTGGAAGCTTCGGACTTGGTAATCTCAGCGAAATCATCGTCCCCCAAGTCATCATCACTGTCATCCTGGGCATTGGCCTTGGACTTCGCCTTCGACGCTGCTCCGCGGCCCTTCTTGGCAGGTGCTTCCACCACTTCAAAGTCATCCTCGTCATCGTCGGCAGGCTTCTTGGCCGCCTTGGACTTGGGCTGCGCCTTTGCTGCTCCGCGACCCTTCTTTGGAGGTTCCGTCACTTCAATCAAAGCGTCATCTTCATCTTTGGAAGCGCCACGGCCGTTACCAGCCACAGGCCCGTCATCCATATCCACATCCTTCGGCTCCTCTGGCTCCTCTGGCTCCTCTTTCTTGAGCTGAGCCTTGGGGGCTCCACGGCTCTTCTTAGGCATGACTTCCGTAGCAAAGTCTTCGTCGGAATCACCCCCAGCCGCAGCAGCTGGAGGAGGCACCGGTTTCGCCGATGGTTTATTCAAGTAACCAAGCAGACCTCCCTTGGGTTCCGTCTTCTTGGGGGCCGCCTTTTTCGATTTAGGCGCAGCAAAGTCTTCATCGTCTGGGTCATCGCCGAGAGCCGCCTTGCGCTTTCTCGCGGCGGTGGGAGCACGGCCACCCGTCATAAGCTTGGAAGACTGACGACGGCCCAAGCCGGCAATCTTGCGTCGGCGACGGTCTTCATCCTCCAGCTGGAATCGCCATTCGTTGATGAATTCTTCCAGGTCGTGTTTCCAGATGTCTTCCTTGGACAGCTTGATTAAGCTGTCGATCTCCATTTCCTTGTCACCAATCTGCTGGCGCAATTTCTCAACGCGTTCCTGGGTTAAAGACCAGATCGCCATACCCAACAAGTAGTCATAGGAATTCGAAAGGGTCTCGGAATCTTGCGACTCTTCGCCTTCTTCCTCGACGACCGGCTCGTCTTCGCCGGCCTTGACAGCCTCCGCGACCTTGGGGAATGGCTTGAATCCATGGCTCTTCAACTCGCTGACCAGGACGTTCTTCTTCTTTTTCGACACGACAAGATCACCATCAATGATCATCTGGACAAAGCGTGCTTGGTTAGTGAACTTGTCCAACTCCTTCTGGAGCTGATCCAATTGGTACTGCTTGCGACGCTCGTAGAACTTGAGGCGGATAGTGAAGAATTCTTTGAGGATATCATCAACCGTGGCATACTTGGTAATACGACCCTCAGAGTCGAATGCAACCAGATTGGTGGTCGCCACAGTCTTGGAGAGCTTGAATTTCTCCTCCAAACCCTCGTTCAAGGCAGCCTGCATGTGCTTCTCCTCCATTTGGATAACGAAATGGACCTTAGTATGCGTGTTATAATCCTTGTAGTCCTTGATAAACGACGGAGTCTTTTCGGCTTTGATGACATCTTCGAGCTTATCCTTAAAATCTTGGGTCCAGGTGCGAATGGGCAATTCGGTAATCTCAATCTCCTTGTCGCTGCTCTCTCTGGCGATTCCGCTGAACTTGTATCGGTCTGCACCAAGCGGAGTGACTTGGCCGTGGAAACCACGGAACCAAGGAGTCATGGGCTTAATCTCCTCGCCTTCCAACATCCGCCTCAGGTTTTCGACCACGTCCTCTGGGTTATAGTTCGGAATCGAGGAACTCCAACCGGTACCAATACCATCCGAACCGTTGATCAGGATCATGGGAACCACAGGTAGATACATCTCAGGCTCGATTTTCTGACCATCATCCTCATTGTATGTGAGCAGCGGCTCATCGTTCGCGTTGAATACACGTCGGGCAAAAGGCGACAGACGAGTGTAAATGTAACGAGCGCTAGCGCAGTCGGAACCACCCTGCAAACGACTACCGAAGTTTCCACTTGGCTCAAGGGTGTTGACATTGTTCGAACCGACAAAGTCTTGGGCAAGACCGACGATGGTCTGTTGCAAGGAGGCATCACCGTGCTGATAGGCAGTCATACCTGAGACGTGACCTGCCAATTCCACGACTTTCATATCCTTTTTCAAGTTACGTCGGAAGCAAGTATACAAAACCTTGCGCTGACCAGGCTTCAAACCATCAACGACAGAGGGGATAGACCGAATGTTGTCAGCCATACTGAACAGGATCAGCTCCTTGTTGATGAAGTCTGTGTAGCTGATCTTGGCCACCGAGTGGTCGAGGAAGGTGCCGGGGCGGTATTGGCGCAGCCATTCCTTACGCTCATCTGCCTTCTTCTTCGAAAAGGCCAGTTCTATGAGTTCGGCTTCGTTCTCCTGCATGGTATGGAATTCTTTCAAATGGCGGTCAAGGTCACGGAAATAAACCTGCGCATCCTCCGTGCTGCTGGTACCCAAACCCTTGTAGTACTTGTGGTCCCAGCCACGCTCGTGTCCGTGTACCACCCTCCATGCTTCGTATTCGGGTAGAGTGAAGAAAGAACGCTGCTTGCTAGGGCTCTTGGGGTCACCCTTCCAGACCTTGACGATGGGAGTGATGAATTCAATCAGGAACTCAGGAAGCTTGAGCAAACTGGGAAACTGTGCCTGGAGGAAGTTTATAAGAAGGCCCTTAATGTGACTTCCGTCGTGATCTTGATCGGTCATGATCATGAGGTGACCGTAACGAAGACCTCGGGTTTCAGTGTATTCCTTCTTGTGCTGCAGGCCCAGGAAGTTCTTGATATTTTGAATTTCCTGGTTCTTGGAGATTTGATCGAAAGAGGCATCGCGAACGTTGAGCAGCTTTCCTCGCAGTGGGAACACACCAAACAGATCGGGGCCGACGACGGCTCGCCCGGCCATGGCCAGACCCTTGGCCGAGTCACCTTCCGTCAGGATAAGCGTGCAGTGGTGACCATCTTTGGTGCCAGCCTTGTTGGCATCGACCAGCTTAGGGTTGTTCATGCGAGAACGGCGACCACCATCCGTCTTCTTCAACATCTGATCGGCCTTCTGCTCAGCGAAATGCAGGATATTGGATAGAACGTCGGTCCTGAGGACCTTCTTGTAGAAATCGTCCTCCAGATTACACTTGCTACCGAACTGCGATGTCTTTGTAGTAAGCTGCTCCTTGGTTTGGGAATTGAAGGAGGGATTGACAATCAGCGCATTAACGAAGATAAAGATGTGGTTCCGGATCTGAGCGGTCTTGAGCGTGGCACCGTTCTTGTTCCTCTTCTTGACTGCCTCAGCCAGCTTGTTACAAATCTGGTCTGCAATGTAGTTCACATGGGTCCCACCCGAGGTCGTAGCGATGGAGTTGACAAAGGAGACCTGCTGAAAGGCACCATCCGACACGGCAAAACCGACCTCCCAGTGCGGGTCCGGGCTGCAGGTGATGATATCGTCCTTGCCCCCGGAGCCTTCCTCGCCTCGCGACTTACGGATGGCCTTGGTAAACATTTCCATGTACTTTTTGAACGTGCGGACCGGAATACGACTGCCGTTCAACTTCACAGCCACCTTGGCTGTTCCCGCCAAGTCATAGACACGTCGCTTGACCAGAGCCTCGAAGTCGTCGTCCATACCGTCCATGCCAAATTTGGAGTAGTCGGGCTTGAAAGTGACCTTGGTGTAATCATCACCCTTGGCAGCAGTAATCTTGGCCTTGCCCATCTTGGTCATGTTGTTGGTCCATGTCTGCTTGTACTTCTTCTTCTGGCGTGAATCCTGAGTCTCGATGGTGAATTCGGTGGAGAAGACGTTACAAAGCTTCGCACCGAAACCATTGCGACCACCGGTCACTTTTTGCTGGGTATCATCGTAGTTGGACGAAGTGAGAAGATGACCGAAAATGAGTTCTGGAATGTACATTTTCTCTTTCGAGTGCATTTCGATAGGAATACCGCGGCCGTTGTTCCAAACACTGATTTCGCCAGACGCGCGATCGACAGTGACGCGGATTTCGTTCATGTTCTGGTCGTTTTGTTTGTTATCGGCAGCGTTGACCACAATCTCGTCAAAGATTTTGTAAAGACCCGGCACAAAGGAGACTTCCCGATTCTCCATTTCTTCTGTCACAGAGCTGTACACCCACATATGTTGCGTGGCACGTTCGGTGGACCCGACATATGTATCCGGACGTTTGATAATATGTTCCAATTGTGTAAGCTGTAGTATGTTAGTTTCGTAGTCTCCAACCGGACAGTGAAATCTCGACTAGTCACTCACTTTCTGGTACTTCTCTGATACATTCGAGTCCTTGGGGCCGTCATTGCCAGCGGATTCATTCTCGACATCGGCAAGAGGCTTGGAACCACTCTTTTTGGGAGCAGGAGCTTTCTTCGCTTTTTGGGGCGGGGTGTGCGAAAGACTCGCGTCGTCATCATCATCATCGTTGTCGTCGTCGTCGAAGCCTCCGTCCGACATGTCATCGTCGTCGCTGTCCGGCTTCGCCAGCTTCTTGGAAGCGGCCGCCTTTCCAGCCGGTTTCGAAGTGAGAGTGGTCTGGGTCATTTTCTTCGGCGCAGCTTTTTTGGGGGCCGCTCTGGCCTTGGGTTTCTAGAACGCGCCGCAAGATTAGCATGGATCAGGTTGAAAAATTCACGTGATATTTGCCTTACTGGTGCGGGCTCGGGAACGAAGTCAGAGCTTCCCTCGTCGTCGAAAACGGAGTCAACCATTGAGTCGTCCATGGTGAACAGGTGTTTTGTTTTTGCAAGGAGAACCGGAGGACGTAAGAGAAGTCGCAAAGAAACGAGCAAGAAACAACGAATGGAATGGGGGAACTAGATGGTTAGTACCATAAATTAAGAGCAACGAAAAGACTCCCACATGCTCAGCAAGGGAACGAAGTGGGGGAAAAGAGGAAGATGGAGGAAAGAGCGATGGACTCCAATGGTTCCCCCGATGGCAGTTGATGTCGTGGATGTTGTCGTCGATAACAAAGAGAGAAAAGCCGGTGCTGTTGTTTTGGCCAGACGCGCGCCTCGAAATTGCGGGCGAGCGATGGACTAATTATGTTCCGGGCCGTGTGTGGCGCTTATTGCCATAAAGGGAAATCCCCAAACACAGTAGCCCAATCGGGAAAGTGTTGACAGCCACTTCTTTCTTTGTTTCTTTCTTTCTCTCTTTCTTTCTATTTCTAGTGCTTGCGTTTGTGGAATAATACCGACCAGTGCCCATTGGACAGTATATTCAGTTTTTGTAAGCTTAGGTTGCATGCAAAATGCAGGTCCAACCGGTGTTGTCAATATATATATCCCAACGGGCTGGCAATGACTGTTGTAGATACTGGTACACCTGAACGATGCACCCAAATATTCATCAATATTAAGTTTTGTTACTGGTCCGGACCCTTTCCAGAAGTTTTTTTATCCTTGGCATTGGGTTATATTGTAGGACCAGGTTGAAGTTACTGAGTCTCAGGGCTACCATTCACTTCTTCTACTGTAAGCCCATCGACACAGCACGAAGAAATTATATGACAGGGAACGCCGCACTTGCGAAATAAGGCAAGAAAAAAGATAGGGAATGTTCAGTAAGTTGAGTATTTGCAGTCGCATAAAGGTACAAGTTTAGGGCTGATGCTGACGCTTTAGGGAACATTACGGAGTACAACTCGTCGAGACATTATGGATCCGCATAGTGTCCACTGGTATTCAGGTTGCACATCAGAAATGGACCTGGGACGAGCATTTCAGGTGGCAGTTAACCGGCAGGATAAGCGTCGGTATGTTTCTGGCGTCTTTCGCTGGACGACTAAGTTATGGACAGGATTTCCGCCATTTGGCTCATGAATGACTGCGGTTAGACATACTTAAGTCATAACAACCAACCCTTCCTTCAACAGGCAGTATTCTGTGTCACACAAGGAACTGATGTCATGATCCAAGTCATGATCTAACGGGACGGCCAGTAATGCCTAGCTCCGTCGTAGAAAGCGGATGGTCACAGCCGCTTCCAAAACTACATGACATGGACCTCTAGATAGCTGGTAGTGGCGCGGTGAAGGCCGACTTCTACAGCAATGAAATACAAACCATGGTATCAACACTGTGACCGGGAAAGTCGAATATCATACCCCAGACTTCTGGTCTTTTACGCAGAATACGCCGTCTTCCCAGTACCTCCCCATGCGTAAACCCAGGTTCTGTGGCTGACTTATGATATCCGCGTTGGCGATTCATTCCCTCCAGAGTCGAACCATAATGCCGACTTCCCCCGCGTACATACAGTTGCAACGGAGGCTTTCCATCATATGGGATTGGCCCCGGTATAGCATGCATTGTAGTTATGTTTGGGTCACGTGACACCCCTGAGACGGCAAATGAGATCCTTGAAACAGACTGTAATCTGACTGAACCATTGGATAGACAGATAGAGTCTGCCGCAGGATGCATACTAGTGACAGACGCAGCGCAATGCCTGCATAGAAATGTAGGTACGTACTCCGGAGCATGTATGTCGGGTGAAGCGTCACCGACATGTTCTCCGGTATAGGCACCTCTGGAGATCAGGGATTCAGGGATAAAATCTAGAAGCACCGGCGAATAAACGGCTCCTAGCAATCCAATGATACTCCGTACTATGCTAGTGCTAAAGCTTTCTGGCGAATCGGTTTGGAATTAGTTGGCGCGATCGGCCACTATTAATACCGGGCCCATTGGCATCCCCTAAACTGGAACTAAAGGAGGTGAAACGCTTTTTCTCCATTTTCTGACTCGTCTGGATTTCCTCTTGACTGTTGAAGACTGACTGATTGACTGGATTATTGAGAAGTGAATTGAACCTGGATATCATTATACAACCCCAAGTTGATCTCTCCATGTTCCTGGAGTAATTCTCGACCATGGATCCCCCCGAACCAACCTCCGCCGCCACGACGCCGGCCACCGCGTCAACCCCGACTACCACCACGGCGACAGGAACAACAACAACGGCGACCACCACCACCACAACTAGGAATGGGACGAATACGGATTCCATGGTGACGGTGCCTCTGTCTGATGTCCAATCCAATTCTGAACACTCGCAGCCCGATTGGTGTTCGCTCGATATCCCCCCCACGCCCCCCATTGATCTCGCTTCGCCCACAGAACTGCAGAGCAATAATGGTCTGAAATCCAGTGATGTCGGAGATTCCCCGTTACGCTCTCCTAGTAGTGAGAGGAATGATGCATCGGATGCTGAAGGGGATGTGGTGGATTGGGCACAGCTGGAGAAGACAGAGGAACGGGAGCCGCGGGGGAGGAGTTCCGATGAGGTGTGTATATACCGTCTACCCCTTGCCTTTGTACCCATTACGGAGGTTATGGATTCGAGGTGCTGACCAAATAGTCAACGGCTTTACTTCTGGCTCGATTGGAACAGGAGAATAACGCGTTGGCAACCAACCCCAAATCCGGCCTGCCCACCGTCTCACATACCAAAAAACGGTCCCAGTCCCTGAACCACATCAAGCGCCTGATCAAGGATGACTCGCATTCTACACTTCGGTATTCCCAGCTCCCTCCACCTCCCATGACTGAGCTCGAATTCTGGGCGGCCCTGGTCTCTGATTATCACCAAACCGCCCAGCGGCTCCCGACCCTGACCACCAACAAGATTCGAGGCGGTGTGCCTCCGCCGTTGCGAGGCGTTGTGTGGCCCAGCTTGGCCGGTGCGCGCGATCAGACTCTGCTAGTCGAATATCAGCAATTGTGCGGTGAGACTAGTCCGTATGAAGGGTTGATCGGGAAGGATATTGGCCGGAGCTTCCCGAACGTGGATATGTTCCGTGATCCGAATGGTGAAGGACAGCAGATGCTGGCTCGAGTCCTGAAGTGCTTCAGTCTCTACGATACCAAAATTGGGTATTGTCAGGGTCTGGGGTTCGTTGTGGGACCACTCTTGATGCACATGACGGATGCAGAGGCGTTCTGCGTGCTTGTTCGGTGAGTCCGCTTACTCTGTAGTTAGTTGCCGATTGAAGTGACTAACTTGTATATTAGACTCATGGACCATTATAACTTGCGAAACTGCTATCTCCCCGATCTATCTGGGTTGCATTTGCATGTTTACCAATTCCAGAACCTGTTGGCCCGTCATCGTCCGGCTCTTTTCGCTCACCTGGAGTCGCTCCATGTTGAACCCGTCTATGTATCCCAGTGGTTCCTGTCTTTCTTTGCAGTCGCCTG
The DNA here is from genome assembly GCA_003004485.1 of Aspergillaceae sp. MA 6039. Classification (NCBI taxonomy): domain Eukaryota; kingdom Fungi; phylum Ascomycota; class Eurotiomycetes; order Eurotiales; family Aspergillaceae; species Aspergillaceae sp. MA 6039. Next base: position 165,188 of record PQMF01000007.1, on the reverse strand, counting down.
TCCTCTACCAATGCTGCTTCGCATTTATGATATCATCTTCTTGGAGGGTGCCTGCGAGACATTGATGCGGGTCGCCCTCTCCTTGATGCAGCGGAACGAGAAGAGGATCATGGCCTGCACCGAGTTCGAAGATGTCATGCAACTGCTACTTTCGAGAAGCTTATGGGATACGTAAGTTACCATCTTTACGGAGATCCCGAAGGGATTTGCTGACAGCCATAGATATGCCAGCAACGCGGAGGACCTGGTCAACGATTTCGTCTCGTTGACATCGCTGGTGACCAAAGAGAGCCTACAGACCTTGGAAGTCAGCTACAACCAATCTCAAGGCGTTTCAACCGGCATCTCCTTCCCTCAGATGCAAGCAGCCGCCTCCCGATTCCTGGGGCGACTCTGGGCCGGCTCCAGCTCTCACAATTCCGTCAAGTCGTTCACGCTCAACCCTAACCACACCAGCACGTCGAATCCTACGATTCGCCGCTCTACCTCCAAACAGAGCATGACTTCGACGCTTAACTCAATCGAGTCTGGTTCTGATGCTAGCACCGCCCTGACAGAGCTCTCCGCGGAATCGCAGAAGCCACGGACGAAGTCCGCGACGTATCATAGGGATAGAGATCTGCACACGCAGATTGAAGACCTGTTGATGGCACTGAGCGATTTGCAGCGGCAACAAGCAGACCTCAGCCGGAATCTGCAGCTGGAGCGGGAAGAACGCGAGGAGGACCAGGAGTTGGCCCGATCATTACTGAAGTATGTCAAGAACCAAACTGGTGACAAGGACCAGGCGGCTACAGAGCTGGTTGCGAAAGCGGAAGAACGATTCGCATCGACGGTAGAGGGTGGTGGCGCAGCCCAGCCCGACTCAAATGATCAGACAAGGGACCAACTCCGCGATGACCTCAAACGATATAAGGAAATGCACCAGGTCGAGACAAGTCGCTCCCAGGGTCTTTCACGACGTGTCGAGGAGCAGGAGCGCGAGAACTCCTCACTCCAGGAACAGATCCGCGAAGCACGCGGCCGCATCCAAAATGGATACCGCGACCGACAGCGCCTGGAAGCGATGGTTCGGGAATTGCGAACAGTCAAGACATCTGAGAAACCACCGCGAACGCCTCCTGATCAAACAGCCTGCTCGCCATCCAGCGAACGCGGCGATGGCTCTACTCCGACAAACGGTCTTCGCGAACTGAAACTCGTGCGTAGTAATTCGACTAAGAATGTCACTAGATCGCCGTCGGCATCCGGAACACCGACGACGACATTCAACAAACGATCTAGCGGTCTGGGCCTGAGAAACGTCCTGGCTACTGAGAGCCACGAACTAGCCCCAGAGGAAAATCTCCTTTCTGAGCTCGTCAATGCAAAAACCGCCGAAGCGGTCGCCAAGCAGGAACTTGAGGAAGTCAAGGGAAAATTTGACTCGCTACGCCGGATGGTCAGCAGCTCCCACCAACAGCAGCAGCAACAAGAAAAACAACAGAAGCGGCTATCTATGGAATCGGTTAGTTCCCTGCTTAACCTGAGCCCAACCAGTGCTGGAATTACCAAGACAGCTACGGAGCCGGTGAGTTCGAGCTCGTCGGGTGGGTTCTGGAGCGGATGGGGACGCCGTGCGGTGTCGGGGAGTACCAATCCTGATGCCGTGGAGACGAAATAGTCGTCTCTGCCTCCATTTTTTGCATATAAAAAGGTTGGTCTACTCTATATGAATAATTAGGATAGAAGTTGGACAGTTATGTGGGGTATTCATGATTTTTCTATGTCGATATGTATGATATCTCACCCTGCCGTCTATAATGTATATACAACAAGTCTAGATCTAGCTATAGAGTGCATGCAAGAATATATTATGACAACTAGCCTCTCATCTCACTGGCATTTAAGAACGCCAGGAAAAAGATCAAACAGTACGCCGCCGCGAAATACCACACCTTATACGTTCGTTCATCTGCCTCCTTCCTCTTCTGGGAATCAGACTCAGACTCAGCCCGAACCAGCCGAATAGCAACGCCTACACTACTAGTAACATGCAGCGCGCCCGAGACCAGCAGACCCAGTGAAACATAACCACCCTGCGCCACTGAGCCGTCGAGACCACCCTTGGTAGCCGAGACAAAAGCCCAACCAAGCAAAACACACCCAAACAACACCATCGCAGCCCCGGTGGCCTTCCGCAGGACCCGATTTCCAGCCGGCGAGAGAACCACGGGTAAGGTAGAGCGGTTGATCTTGCGGTCTCCTTCGACGTCGTGAAATTCTTGTACTTGCACGGTTGCCATGACCCATGCGGATAGGAAGAAGTCGAAGAGCATGTTTGTCTGTAGCCAGGATGCCACTGTGTTCATAACCCCTCTCTATGATGGTATTGACAACAAGGGCGGTGGCGTTGGCGTTGGCGACTGCAATCGTCTCATCCAACACCCGCATAACGCAAAACGTCCACCCAGCCGCCCATGCATTCCTAAAAAAACCAATGATTCACCGCAGGCCAGACATAAAGCCCGTATGTCAGAACCAGTTCAGCAATGCAGTATCGCACGCCCCGCAGGCCCGCAGCCCTGTATACCTCGGCCAGCACTAGACACCAACTCAGCGCCCAACGGCGATATGCCCCCCGCATGCTGACCAGACCCGCGGGGATGGGTCGGTAGGGCTTGTCGATGCGGTCTTCATCTACGGAGGCAGTTTGGTTTACGATGTCAAAGCTGTATTGTTGTGCTGTGGCGCTGAGCAGGACCTTCAGGGTTAGGGCTAGGATTAGGGTTGCTGGTGGTTGGTTCGGGCTCGGGTTGGTGAGGAAACGCGAGATCAGGCTGCAGAAGTTAAGAAGGACTCCCGAGCCAAGATTGGAACGCAAAAAAAGATATGTGATGTGCAGTTCTTCCTTCAGCGTGGAGAGGAGCATTCTGGGTGGTGAGGATCTGGGCTCGGATTGGGTCCTGGACTTGGATGAGTACGCGGGGATGCTCTCAGGGTTTATTGCATAACATACACCGGAGCAGTTGTATCCAAACGCATCTTGTGCGATGCATCATTGGTGTCGTGGGTCAAAGTCTCGATCATTGTGATGCCTTCTTTGGGTTTCTGCTGAGTATCTGACACGAAGGGGTAGACCGGAAGCTGGGACAGGGGTCTTTATAGCATGGCCCCTACTTCATTGCCGTCTATTTCACCGAGAATGACGCGGCCCTATCCAGTCCTTCGTATAAATGAGATAATAAGATGTGATTGTGTGGACCGCGGCGTTTTCTGGCAAAGTATTCTTAGCTGCATCCTGATTCTGACACTCGTATATGAGTTGATACGACAGGCTATAGCAAAACCTTATATCAACCAAAGTAGCTAGAGCATTCAGATAAGGGCAAATAGTAATCTTGAAGACTTCCATCTTTATGAAGAATGAAGGAACTATAAAATGATTTTCATTGCTTGTAGCCCTGGTGGTTGCAGTGTACATGAAGGAGAGGTGGAAGGAGGGAGAAACGGAGCTAGACAGGAGAAGGTGGCTGAATGAGAGGCGTGACTATTGCGCCAATCATGATAGCACTTTCAATCTCTGCAGTCTTACACGATACGGACACTCAGGTTTGTTTCAAAAGTCAGCCTGATAAAAGTTTCTTCACCGCTGACCAAGAGACACCTTCATGGTGAGATTACATATATACAGTAGTGCAGGTAGAGCATGTAGATTAGGGCAAATGGAGTGATTATTGAGCCATCCATGATAGCACCCTATAGATCTCCAGTCCTGCACAATGTAAACAAAACTGATCCTAGCGAGTAGAAAGAGAAACAAGATGTGACTGCATAGAGTAGATCATGGTTTGATGCACCCTTTGTGGCAATTTTTTTTTATCTGCATGCTGATCTTCAGCTGAGGCTGAGTTGGCAACAATGGGATTGACCCCTCCTAGTGGTGAGATCTTATATGAATCTACTTATATCGTGCTTTTTAATTCAGATCATACCACTTGTTCTCTGTTCTCCTGGTCCAGAGTAATCGTGATGGATGCTGGTAGCAAATTCGCCTTGGCCGCACTCTTTGGCTCCCTTTTCCACATCCTCATAGCCCGCCATGGCGAAATCGAAAGATACCTACTGAGTCTCATATTCACCTTCTTTTCCACCAATGGGTTGTGTTTCTCGTCTTTCAGGTTCTATCTCAGCCAGAGCCTCCTCCACTCCCTCCGCAATGCCACCGCACTTCATGCCGCATTCCTCGCAGGCTTGCTCGCTAGTATTGTGATCTACCGGCTCTTCTTCCACCCTTTGCGGCATTTCCCCGGTCATTGGACTGCTCGGGTATCCCGCCTATATACCTCTTATATTGTAGCCAGAACCGCGAAGATGCACTACGCCGTTCAGGCCATGCATGCGGCGTTTGGTGATGTGGTCCGTGTCGGTAGGTTGTCGCTTTATCTTATACAATATAGTTAGATGTAATGGTGCTGATAGGTAGCATAGGCCCACGAGAGGTATCCATTAACCGCGCATCAGCAATCAAGGCCATATACGGACCTCCCAGCCGTTGCAGCAAGGGACCGTGGTATGATCAGGCGACACTCGATGATTCGAAGAAGGCACTTCTCGCGTTGAGAGATGTCAAGACACACAACATACGCCGGCGCGTGTGGGACCGTGGGGTTAGGACCCAAGGTATGCGTGTTACCTGACCTATCTGTCATGTACCTGTCGACCTGTCGATTAAGAATGAATGCGTGAACAAGCCCTCGAGGAATACCAGCCGCGCATGACCGCCAAAACCAAGCTTTTAGTTTCCCAAATCGGGGCCCAGGCTCAGCCAGTGAATATTACCAACTGGATCTCGTGCTATTCGTTCGACGTGATGGGCGATGTTGCCTTGGGGATACAATTCGGCATGTTGAAGGATGGCAAGAAACATCCTGCCATCAAGCGCCTGCATGAAACCATGCAAGTTGTAGCCGTCGCGGGTACCATTCCGTGGTTCGCCTCGCTGGTTCGAGATATCCCGGGGTTTAGTGAACTTACCAATCCGTTCCGGCATTTGTGCCATTCATTGCTTGATCAAAGAAGAAGCGTCTGTTCTTGCCTGTTTATTGATTTAAGGAAAAATCAGTCAAGCTAACTACTTATAGACCCTCGAAAAAGATCAAGTCCCAACGGATATTATCTCCTGGCTGATGCAGGCCTTCAATACCGGCGATCGAGGAGCATCTCCGTCAGAGACAGCCTTGAAGGATGAAGCATGGGTTTTAACCGTTGCTGGAAGGTGCGCTGGCCTTGCTTCAATTTCTCCAGGATGGTTAATTGACTATACAATAAGCGGCACTGCTTTAACAGTCATCGTCAACGCCCTCTTCTACCTCTCAATACACCCATCCGCACTCACCAGACTTCAATCCGAACTCGACCACGTCTTCCTCAACGGCATTCAAGATTGGTCCCCTGAAAGACTCAAGGAAACGAAATATCTCGACTATGTGATCAACGAAGCCCTTCGACTAAAACCCTCTGTCCCCGGCGGCCTCGCCCGCGTCACTCCTCCACAGGGATTGCAAGTCGACGACGACATCTACATCCCAGGGAACACCATTGTCTCGGTCCGCACGTTCACCATCCACCGTGACGAGCGGTACTTTACCAACGCAGCGGAGTTCATTCCCGAGCGGTGGGAGAAGATCGGGGCGGATGGCGGCGCTGGTGTGCCATTCATACCATTTTCGAAAGGTTAGCACTAGGATTCATCTTCCTTCCTACATATACGACAGATAGCTGACGTATGGGTGAAATATCAAGGCTCTTTTGACTGCGTAGGTAAAAGCATAGCTTGGATGGAACTTCGGGACGCCATCTCGATGATCACTCTTGAATATAATATAAAACTGTCGGATGAGTCCCAGAGGGCGTTCGATGGAAAGGAGTCGGATAATTTTACCCTTGCTGTACCGGATCTTTTTATGGCTTTCAGTCGACGCCATTAGATGGGTTGTCGGATTTTATTTACATCATGCCAGCCATAGCAGCCCCACGTTCGATTGCAGTCACATGATTCTATAGCCCTATCATCTACCAGAGGTCTTCTAGTTACTACCTACACTTCTATTGACCAAGAGTTAATCAGTCAATGGTCAAGTCAAAGCTTCAGAGTACCTCCAGGAGATCACACAATTGCTCATCGTCAGCAAATATTCCCATGACTTGTATATCAACTCGGGATAGAGACAGTCGGAATGGCAGTGGTAGATGACCCTGAACGGATCATTCTCGATTGGCTAGTCTTGTCCAGGTCCACTGTTGATGATTGATTACTGTGGCGCTGGCAGCGGGTCTATGGCTAATGGTGTGGCTTATCCACCTATGGATAGGTTGCTAAGAACTCTGTTGAACAGGCGCCTTGCAGGGCCCATGCTAGGATGATAGACAGTCTACTCCGTAAGTCTTGGGGCTGTGGAAGATATAACAAATTAATATATCCATTAAAAGGAGATTATGTACTATTAAATTATATATGTGCAAAAGGCCAATGCGATGCAAGAATGCAACCCAACTCCAAGCAACCATCCATCATATCTCATAAGACCGTATGTAACCACAAGTGTGGTTGTATGTTGGCGAATCTACCGCACAAGGTAGAAGTAGAACTTGCCGGCCTCGCCGAATCCCTTGCTCTCCATGACACCGGCGACCATGCGGTCACTGACGGCCCGGAGGTAGGTGATGGCAGGGAGGTCATCGAAGACAACAGCGGCAGACACCAAGCCCCTGTATACCATGCGACGGAGCTGCAAATGATTGTCAGACATCTGTTTTCACTCAAAAGAAATCCAATGGGAGGTTAAGAGGAAGAACATACGCAAGCACCACCAAAGTCAGTCACACCAACGGACTTCTCAGAATTCGCATCGCGCTCCACAACAAGAGGCTCGACGTTCTCGGTAGAGTGGAAAATGCTGCCACGCCAGTGGAGCTCGCTCAATTGCTCCACGAACGGATGGCCCGTGTTGAGGATAATGCCGTGCCATTCGCCGCCTTGCACCAAGGTCTCGGGAGTGACGGGGTCCAGCTGCTCGAAGAGGAATTCGACATCCTCGGCCTTGAAAGGCTTTTGCGACTTGGTCAAGGAGACGAACTTTCTCGACGGGGTGAACCGGCGGGACGGCATAGGAAGAATCGGGTAAGGGATAGGCATTTTGAGTGTGGTGGGTGGTTGAGAATTTCTTGAAAGTTGGGAGAGACTGTGGTTGAATGTGGAAACAGTAAAAGTCTTGTTTCGAGGCTTTATAGAAGAATGCTTGTTGAGGATGGAATGGAAAGCAGAATCATGACGGCCGGACGACCCTATTTATACATGACTGGGCTCGCCATCGCATATAATTAGTAGTCGCATCCCACCAGAAACCACGCGCACCACCCTCCCTGTCGCTCTCCCATTCAGGTGTGAATCATCCCGTCTGACAAAAAAAATTTCGCGCCTCCTGATCGCGAAATCTGCACTAATCACCTGCCAGAGCCCCCCCAAACCGGCGCGTAGAATTTGATGAATTCGGAACGGCATGCCGCACGACCAATCACAGGCTCGGGATCCCGTCCGATCGGGTACCCCCACCCACAGGCCCAGACGTTTCCATGCAGCGGCACCGATCTTCCGAGCGGGTATTCGGCTTTTTTTTTCCTTTTTTCTTTTTTTGCCCGCGGGAACCTGCTGTCAGGAGAAAAGGGACCGCCAGCGCACAGACAAAGGAATAATAAAGTTTAAAATAAAAAGTCCATGATAAGGACGAGAGAAATAAAAAAAGCGCAGATCGACTCAGCCAAGCCGATTATCCGACCTTAAAAAAGGTTTCAAGGCACAAACTCCTGATAAGCTTCTATATTTATGTTTGCTAACCTAATTAGATCGCGTGAATCCTGATGCTGTCCAAGAAAACACACAGTATATTCCTTGGCAGGCACAGAAGAAGAACCTTCTTTTAATTTTTTTATTCTTTTCTTCTTTCTAGTGTATGTCGAACATGCAAGGGAAATCATCAACCCATAGACAGAAGGATATGATATGTACACAACAGATTGGTGTTACGAGTTTTCGTGAGGCGAAAGAAATGCTAAGAAAGGTGTCTATCTCCGGTAGGCGAGGGAGAACAAGCCAAAGTAAGTTAGGGCTGAAGATACCGCCCTGTCATTTGACCGGAACCGCAACAGCGCTAGCACAGTTAAGGTCTACATCCACGACAACGCGATCAAACGCAAACTGCGTGGCTGACAGGTATCACTCAGTGATACCCAGTCTGGAACGGTCTGTCTTTTCATGGTCATCTCTGATCCGCCCAATGGCGTTGAGGGGTCTATAGTATGTGACTTTTTTTCTCTGCCCATCTTGGACGTCCTATGCGGCAATTCCTCGAGTGCATCAGGTTCGTATCCCTGACAAGGAGACAAGCCTAGATTGATCCCGCAGGATAACAACACCCCACGTGGTTGGCCGTTGAATTTGTACTGCGACCGCTCTTCCTGCAGTCACTCAGGGTAAATAATTCGCGCGTGCTTTTACTTTTACTGATTGACCGGAGGCACATAATTATCGCCAAATGGACATTGCGTTTGGGAAGGTCGTACGTGGCGTGTTGTAAGGCGTCGCAAATTTCCTCGCGCCTTGATCAGCAGCGCCCGTTGCATTCGCGACCACGACATATAGCCATGGGCTGGGAGGCTGGACAGAGCAGAGAAAAGTTCTGTTTCTGAGCATTGACTTTGAAAGAGCACCTTAAGAGACCAGAAGCTTAGTCTGTCCTACAGACTTCGCAAACAGACAGAAAAGTCCAAGCGGGATGACAGGACAGCCAGCAGTTCGACGCATCGCACGGATCACCACAGTCGTGCACGGCCACCACGGATTTCCCCCGACACAAGTACGGAGGACAGGGGTCATGGGCCGCAACGCTGTCTAGAGATTAGGATGGCCTGTCCAAATCACCGCACTCCAAAGTAGTCGGTCCAGTGAAAAGAGCCTGCCAGTTTTTATGTGTATCTGTGGGCCCGAGTTTGCGTCGCGGACGGACTTGTGGTGAGGCGGCGCGACTAGGCGAGAACTCCTTTAATTTTTCTGACCTGCGGCCAGGTGTTGCCTGGAAAACTCCATCTAGCACTTGATATAGGACAATGCGTTCGAGCATTCAAATATACAAGCACCCAAGCACTTGTGGATACACCTATAGGTGACAATAGGTTGTTCCGTTCATCTTAAGGGGTAATAGCTTACAGTCCAGACTTGTGCGGTTCAGATAACCAATTCCCCAATTCCCCGAATCCAACTTCATTGGTTATGAGCCTGTCATAATAACGTCTGATAAATGCAGCATCCTGGGCTCTATATTAGCTTGATTGCTTCTATAGACTTTGATAGATCCCTCCCCCTTGATGGTCTTTCTGTGATTATTAGCCGATACTCTGCTTGGTAAAGCCTATCAAGTTATGACACACCATAATGGCTGGAGAACTTGTTGAGGAAGCGGTAAATACACTTCTACCACTAGAGACTATCGAAGTTGCCTAACAAAAGGGGCACAGGGTCTGCTGCTTGATCGTTGACTCGAAGCTCGTAAATTCGTAGCCTTTCGGCTAATTGAATATAGCTGCAAAGGTGCAAAGTAACAAGCCCTAAATGAGAGAAAAAGTAAAGGGCTGTTATGAGGCACGTGATGCTGACAAGATGTTGGATACCTAAATAACGAGCCACCTTTGATGCCTTACAGGATCAAAAAGTGGCCATGGCTATTCTTGTGTTCTAGTTGGGTAGACCTTTCGAACAAATATCGACCTCGGCAGATAGCCGCCACCACCATCGCTATAGTTATCGTCTATATCCTCGTTGTCATCCAGCTACAACTTACTATGTGCAGCTGATGTTTTGGCGGCGATAGCAAAGATATCATCGGATTCGAATATGTGGTGTTATCGGAATTTCTCTGCAAAATATCGCAGTAAATATATGGAGACGTTTTCATATCCAATAGTCTACAACATTGCCAGGGCCGTAGTCCAAGTACAGATTCAGACGCGCCAAACACCGATGGTGTCGAAATTCGTCTGGAAAGGAAAAGATGTTATTCAAATCCCAACGGAAATATTCCCTCAGTTTGCATAGAATCAAAAGGCCAGGGCCAATCTTCCAGCAGCTCCTGTGGCAGCTGAAACAGCGACAACTGATCCCCGTAGCCCGCTGTGGTTGGCTCAACTAGAGCGGATGAACTGTGATTATAGGAGGGAGCCAAATTCCCATTGGACTGGAAGGTTTGATCCGTAAGAGAGCCAGCATTGCTTACGGCAGAGCTGTCTTGCTGCGCTTCGAAAGTTGGGTTGGGAACATGCTGGGTGCACATGTACTTGTCAATTCGATCAACCTGCGACGTGAGCCATTGGCTGGCACCCGCGGCACGATGAAGACCAGATTCCAGGCGACGAAGGAGGTCGGCCATCTCAAGGCTTATCCGTATTGTATTAAAGTTAACAGGAGGAAGAAGCAATGATGAGGATGAACGACATAACTCACAGCAGACCCCGAACCCGCTGATAGGAAGCTTCGGAGAGACTCCCTTCCATTACTGACCCGAGTATGCAGCCGATCCCTGCAAGGTGATGGAGCTGGTATTGTCAGAGTAAATATTTCGAAGAAGGAACAGAGAGCTTGGAGCTGCATAAGAGAAAGTGGGGAAAACTTACAAGAGGAGAACTGATGGCTTTGAGATACTCGACAGGGACTTTCGAAAACACGCTCAGCAACTCTCCTGCAACGTCGCACTTCCTCTCAACACCTCGATCCTCAGCTGAGAATAAGACCATACGAAGGAGCTGCAAGGTTGCTTGGATATTGGCAGATTGAAACCCAAATAGATCTTTGGCAGGGTCGCCTGTAACTGGCAACGTTTCCCGAAACTGCGAAGGCAATGCGGAATATAGAGCGAGAACATGATCCATCACCATCCCTTCTGGCATAGACGCTGGACCAAATAAAGACCACACTTGCGTTGTCCCGTTGCCTTGAGACCAGCGACGTCGATGGAAGTCCACCGCATGCTCGAGGATCCGGTAGAGGTCCGTTGTGAAGTTCCAACCGCGAAGCCAGCTCACGGATTGGCGTGGTATGAGGGTGATATCTGCGTGGTCGGTTCGCGATGCTGGTGAGGCTGGCGGCACCACGTACCCACTATTTGTGATGAATTCATCGTCGATCTCACTAGGATAGCGCACCATCGAGTGTGCTTCTCTGTATCGGATAATGCCTCCCCACACGATAGACGAGTAAATGTCCAAGGTATAAATAGACCAAAACTAAGAACGTCAATACAGCAATAAACAATATAATTCTTTTGCAAGCAATGTCAATTAGAATAGAATATCCATACCAATCTTCGACGCTCTTCGATCTCAATAGAATTCAACTGCTTCGGCCACAGCTTCTCATCATGGAGCCCTTCCATACCAGCCAAAGTATGATAGATGCCCGCATATTGATGCATCCATTTGGTCTGTCCATTCTGAATGCTAGCAATGGCGAGGATGGCGCACGCACGCATATACTCCAGCCCTCTAGCCGCAGTCAGATCCCTTGGAATAGAATCCTTGGCTGCTGCGTAGAAAGCCTCCGAAGGCGGCTCCGCAAGCTGGGAACGTTGCCAACGATCGGAATATAGAGCTCCGTCGCGTGCTCTAGCAGAAGCTAAGGCGCATACGGCCATGGTAGAAGCAAAGAGTCCTCGATCCTTTAGATGCTCGTAGTTGTCAAGTTTCTTCAGGAACGAAGGACGGTGGAATAAAGGGAATCTGAGGTATAGTCAGCTTCAATGGACCTCAGAAGTAAGCCAACGATGGATGTACTACATTGGATATACAATTTCAAAATATATCTGCACGAGAGTCCTGATTGTCCGATCATTGGATATGGCGAATGCTTTCCACGAATTCTGCAATGCGCTGCTTTCATTCTCACCTACCACCGTGAACCATACGTCATTGAGACTACTCCAAGGATCATCCGATGGCAAGGAATCATTCTCAGGTGCTGTGAAAGAAGAATCATAGTCTCCATAGGTCTTATTGGACTGCAGTCTCACTTGGTCGACATTTTCGGCAGTCTTCGCCTTTATTCCTCGTCGCTTTGCAGCGCGATCAAAGGTGCAGAGCACGTCGAAATCGGCACAATTTTGGCAGCGACCTAGCGGATCATTACCTCTGCTGCATTTTATACTACGTCTGTTGCAAAAGTCACCTGTCATAATATTAGCCACTAAACCGAATGGGCAAACCCAGGCTATCGCCGACACATACAAGCTCTAGAGACACGCTGGAGTTTCCGTGGTCGGTGCGACATCATAGATTTCAGTTCTTCCTCTCAAGGTCGGAAAGAAGCAGCAATAGATTTAAATATGCGAGATACTGAGTGGTGGTACTCCCGGAGGATCTAGTGGGGTGTCTGTACTTTGAGGTCGTAGGGTAATAGTATTATAGGGAACTTAGGGCTTCATGCGTCACGTTCAGACCTGAGTCTGACTATCCGGGAAACAAAAACAGATGAAAAGGTAAATTTGCTACACAAAGATTGACAGTCAACCTTGAGACTCCATCGAAAAAGGGACCAGAAAGTAACCTGAGTAAGCTGCTGAGTCAGGGTTTGGTCATCGACGTCGCGTTCCAAATAACTCCGTAACTACAAGTAGTTGCTAGTTAGTTACTCAATATGTAGTCCTTATGATTCTCCTTTTTACTTTTCACTACGGTACTAAAGAGATCTAGCTGGGGGACTCCCTTAAAAATCTCATTTCTAGTCGTGATTACACTGATTGAATACAAAATTTGTCCACTACAATCATGATCTGTGACTAGGCATAGATTTTGCCTTCGGTATCATTGAGTACATATCGTAGCATTGTTTAGTGTACAATCCCTCTATAAATGTACATAACACCCCAAGTCCAAGCATAAGACACGTATCAAACCGTTTCATGAAACTCTCGATGTTGATGCATTTCTAGCTCCCCTTTCCCGTCATCTTCTATGTTCTTGGTTCCCTGTTCAGCGTACGCGTCGGCATGCAACTTGTATGCCTTCTCCATCTCCCAATAGAACGGACTGGAGGTGGAAAATAGTGCTTCGATGGATTCGAGGGAACGGTTGCAGGTCTCTGGATAGAAAAGGTAAATTGTCGGGATCCAGAGTAAGTTCAGACCGGCAAGGAGAAAGTAGCTGCGGGTCGTGAGGCTGCCAAACATGACTGGGTTGACCAGCGTGGTCATTCCCACGCCGATGGCCCAGCCGGCGATTCCAAAGCCGTTGCCCTGCGCTCGAAGGTCTGAGGGGAACATTTCCGTGGGCACGAGGAAGGCAACGGTTCCCCAAGAAGTGGCATAACTGTCCAGGTTAGTATATATCAAAAGTGTGAAGGTTTGAAAGTTCGATTCCCGCATGCTTACCATAGATTAAAAAGGAAGAGCATTGCAACAGCAGCCGGGGCGAACTGACCCTTTTTTTCAGGGTTCTGGAGGGAGCCTTCAAATACAGCTCCGGCCTTTGAAAGTTAATTTTGTCATCAGTGTACGTTATAGGAAAAGAAAAAAAGCTTACAATCAATTCGACAATAAATAAAGCCGCAGAGCCTCCCATCAAGCAAGCTCGTCGACCAATTCGGTCTACGATATGTGCACTGATGACGGTGCCTATTATCCCGATCGTATTTAGGCCGCCCGCAAGACCATTCTGTGTGACTTGACTATAGCCAGCCTGGCTAAGAAGAATAGGGGAATACGCTGTGACGGCCTGGCTTACTATTAGCTGAAATGCATCCATGTATCAACGTAGTATATAAGCATTACTCACGGTGATACCAGTCCACGATCCCATGATCTGAAGAAACAAACAGAGCCAGGCCCGACGGCACAGGCATGAACCTGGTCTTCCTCCTTTCCCGATTAGGATCTTGAAAAATTGGATTGGTGAACTAGGTTGGCTGTTTTGAGCATTGGCGACGACTTCGTGGTACTCGCGATCCATTTCTTGCTGGTCGACCTTGTCTCCACGGACTCGTTTCAGAAGATCGCGGGCTTCATTGTTGCGTCCGGCAAATGCAAGATAGCGCGGACTATCTGGTAGCATTTTGATGAATATAACCACAATCAGAGCAGGGATGCATTGGAATGCTAGTAAGAACCGCCACCTGATGTCTGAATAACCGTTGTTGATAAAAGCGAGACCAAAAGATATCCAATAGGCGATAGAGACTCCTAGATCTGGAGGGTATCAACACACTGAGCGTCCTGTGGTAGAGTTCAGGAGACACTACTCACAATTGGCAATAAAAACATAACCAAGTGATCCACCGCGATGATCTGCGGAGGAAGTCTCTGACACCAGAACAGGTGCGATACCAGTCAAGGCTGTGATCTAGTCAGAGACGGACCCAACAAACAAACCTATGATTTTTGATACCACTTACCCCCAGTCCCAATACCCGTCACCACTCTGGCAACCAGCATAAAGTCCGAACTCTGGATAGCAGCCTGCAAAGCGCCACCGACCAGAGCAAACAGAGAACCAATGAACAAACCATTGATACGGCCAATACGATCCGCCAGCCATCCACCAACAAAACAGCCGAAGATACAGCCGAGATAGTAAACGCTGACCAGGCCACCTTGGTGGGTGGTGTCGGTCACGGTGCCGTCAGGCTTGCCTATGCCCACCTCGGTGACATAGTAGGGGGAGTCATTGACGCCTCCCATCACACCTTGGTCATATCCCTCGAAGAAGATGCAAAGCAGGGACAAGATCTGAATGGCAAAGTTGAGCTGGTTCGTAGAAAGCCTTTTCCATAACGTCGTGTAGCCCATGGCTGAGGCTGATGTTGAACAAGACCAGCTTGTACATACAATGCAACACGGGAATGAAGTTCAGACGGGACGAAGGGATAAGGATCTCCCCATTTGCAGAGAGAAATTCCGAAGATTCGTTTTATAACATGACTCGAATCCATCAAAAGGGCCTGCACGGCCGGATTTAAACGGCTTAAATCGTTCCAACATCATATGGAGAAAGAAGAGCGGAATCCACTGTGAAAAATGAACGTGTGGAGAGACGCTCCGGACAAACCCCGGCCACAGAAGCGTTTAAGCGGGATCGTCCCCCGAGCCCCGAGAATCCGGGTAGCGCAATTAGGTTTTGGGTAAGATCAGCGGGAATGAGTGGGGAAGAGAGACAGTTTAAGCGTTTTGCCGTTTTGCCGTTTTGGCGGGTATCCGTTTACGCGCCACAATTCCGGAGTGAGCGTCTCGCTCCAATCAATGGAGAGTTGGTTCCGTCCAGTGTTATGCAGGGCCGCAAGGATGCTTTGAGACAGTTCCAGTGGTTGCCTGCAAGTTTTAAATACTTCTCCTGTTGTCTTCGTTTTGCTCACTACTCTACTTGTATCACGTCTCCTGACTGCCGTTGGAAAGTGATCTATACTGTTGTTCGGCTATCATTATGGGTTCTCTCGGCCAGGCGAACGGCACTCCCAGCAATGCTGTGGACTTGACAGTTCTCGGATTAAACAGTGGCACGTCGATGGTAAGGTTTAGAAGACCGTTTGTGTAGAATATGGAAGTATAATGGCTCACGAGATTCCCTATACTGCAGGACGGAATCGACTGTGCCCTATGTCACTTCTACCAAGAAACTCCCGAATCGCCCATGCACTTTGAGCTCCTCAAGGTATGCACGGAAAAAGACAAGCAAGCCCCTCCAATGTACCTAGAAATGACCTGCTAAGAAATATGTGTCAATAGTATGGCGAGATCGGCCTCGAACCCACCATCAAGAAACGCGTGATGAATATTATCCTGCACAACCAGTCTTCCCCTTCAGAACTATCAGAAGTCAATGTCATCCTGGGGGAAACCTTCGCCTCGGCCGTGAAGGATTTTTGCCGCAACCACAATGTCGACATTTCCACTATCGACGTCCTTGGCTCTCACGGCCAAACCATCTGGCTCCTCTCCATGCCGGAAGAGGGCGAGGTCAAAAGCGCCCTCACCATGGCCGAGGGGTCCATCCTGGCGTCTCGCACGGGCATCACATCGGTCACGGACTTCCGAGTCAGTGACCAAGCGGCTGGTCGGCAAGGCGCGCCATTGATCGCTTTCTTTGATGCTTTACTCCTGCACCATCCGACGAAACTGCGTGCGTGCCAGAACATCGGTGGTATCGCTAATGTCTGTTTCATCCCGCCCGATACCCAAGGTGGAGTCAATGAATGCTACGATTTCGACACCGGTCCGGGCAATGTTTTCATCGATGCCGTGGTGCGCTATTACACAAATGGTGAACGCGAGTACGATAAAGACGGCGAGATGGGCGCCCGTGGCACAGTTGATCAAGCACTCGTGGACGAGTTCCTTCAGCACAAGTACTTCAAATTGGATCCGCCTAAGACAACCGGCCGAGAGGTCTTCCGGGATACCCTTGCATTCGATCTGATCAAAAAGGCGGAGGCCAAGGGTCTTTCTCCCGATGACGTGGTCGCAACCGTGACCAGAGTCACGGCCCAGGCGATTGTCGACCATTATCGGCGGTACGCACCCCAAGGGCTGGAAATCGCCGAGATTTTCATGTGTGGGGGCGGTGCCTATAACCCTAATATCACGAAGTATATGCAAAAGAATTATCCCAGTACGAAGATTCTCATGCTGGATGATGCTGGTATCCCTGGCGGGGCGAAGGAAGCCATCACCTTTGCCTGGCAAGCAATGGAGGCGGTCGTTGGACGGTCAATCCCGGTTCCAACTCGGGTTGAGACACGCCAGGAGTATGTGCTGGGCAAGGTGTCGCCGGGGAAGAATTATCGGAAGGTGATGCGCCAGGGGATGCTCTTTGGGGCAGGTCGCGATCATATCTCGCCTGTGAAGGATATGGTTAACTACATTGACGGGAAAGTCTTTTCTAATAAGTGGTAATTAGTTGCCCTACTAGATAGGCATTTGTGTAATGCAAAACCACTCCATTTTAGTGTATTTGTAGCCAGATAATTTAGTGTTCTCAGCCATGACTGATACAGTTCGTTAGAGGACACCAAAGCTTCACTTTGAATGCTGCTCACCTTGAATGCTGCATGACACTGCACAAAGCGCACCTACCAATGCGCCTGGGAAGATCCTAGTTAGAAAACACTCTGACTAATATGAATTCAAATAATTAACCAGTGAACTATAGGTGAACTAGGCTAGGCAGGTGCTGAATCTCATAAGGGATAGCAGTAGTCTAGTTCGGCAATATTACACTCTGAAGTCAGGTTGTGAGCTTGAAAGGTCTGATAATAAAGTCATATTCCTCTTGTTTCCCATTGCTAGAAGAGCTGGTCCAATCTGTTTATGTTCCTTAACCTTTTACCGACTACTTTCGTCTATGTCTAGCTCCACCTGAAGGCCTGCTGACATATGTGGAGGATTTCCCGTGTATATTTAATCTATAATCTGCTAGAAGATCCGCATTCCAGAGATTGGCGATATATGGGAGTAGATGATGATTGCTGGATATGTAACATCTGGTGATGTTGATTTTGGACCAGCAGACAACTAGTGTATCTTGGTGTGTGACCTAAGTAAGTTCTTTGATAATAAGCTTGTTTCGTCTGTTCCTTGTCGTCTAGAGAGGGAAAGGAAGAGCGTAGAAAGAAAAGAAAAGAATCATCTATCTACAACATGATCATGTTGGAAGGGCTAGGGCTTGCAATTTGAAGTTTGTTTCTGTTGCTCCATTGGTGGCATTTTTAATGCTGGTAGGCTGTTAACTGTCGGTGACCCTAAGTTGGCTAATGATATGATATACAGGTTGCGCTACAAGTCAAGGGGGTATTGTCAGGCTTGAGTGCTGAGTGAGCAAGGTAAATCAGAGAGATAGGAGGGCCCATTCATTCTCTTCTCTAGTGGCTGTAGATCCAGACTGGATCAGAGAAACCCTATCTGAAGAATCCCAGCAGGCAGCTTATGAGCAAGCTTGTATTCAACAGTAATAGAATTGTGTGCTTGCCAATGTTGAAATTGTGAATACAAAACTGATGCATTTGCAGATTTTCTGTAGCTGGTTCATGGTATGCCAAGTGCATTAGGCGACTTTGTCTCGAGGTATTAAAGTCTAGATGTGATCTGGCAATAAGAAGAGCATAGAGATGGCAGCCTATAAGAGAGCCTTGACAAAAGGAAAAGAAGAGAAGAAAAGACGAAGGAAGCGAATGATCGTGGGTAAAAATAAATGAAGAGTTCTAGTGTAGTGTTGTAAATGATGCCTATTAGGGCTGTAGGTAATGTATTATCATGGGATCTCTCAAATACAAACGCAATGGTTGGAAAAGAAAGGAACAGTGTTTGGATTAAACTTTATCAAGTACTTCGGGCAGCAATAAACTTTTAGCTAAACTAAGCAAAAACAGACCAAGCCTGCACACCTCCCATCGCAGCCACAACGGCTCCAGTCCCATACACCCCATTTTTCAAATACCAACCCGAACTCAACCACATAATGGCGACCATCAAGCCAGCGATAGTCCTATTCATCGGGATTTCAAGGAGAGCCGGGTTTTGCGCCCAGGTGTGATTGATTAGAGCTGGCAACCGTCAGTACATACAAGTATGCATGCTTGGACGGAGGGCTGGGCAGGCACAGTGCATACCGTTCATCACGAAGAAAAGAGAACCCTGGAACCACCCAATCGTTCCGCAAGCGAATGCCAGACGAGGCAGCTGGCGGAATTGGGGGAGCGTCTGCCAGTCCTTGGCCGAGACCTGGTCACTGTCAACTTGAAGGGAGTGTGAAGATCGTCAAATTAAACGATTGACTTACAGTGTGGCCTAGAGCGATGAATAGCCATCCAGCAGCAGTGGCTTGGAGAGGATTGACAGGCATAATTATTAAAGCGTTCTAACTATCGTGCAACAAGACAAGGACAGAGGACGTCGAAGTTGAAATGAAGTGAACGAATTCTCGAAGGTTAGGTTAGACTATGCCGAGGTTCGGGAAACTTTCCCGCTCGAGTTATCTTATCACACTGACAAATGCCCAGTAAAAGATCTACGGAGTAAGTGGCTTATTTCTCCCTATAACCTTCAATCATTACCTTAATCACGCTCTTCTGTCCCTGTCGCACCAGCTCGAATGCATCTTCTGCCTGCTCGAACGTGTAGCGGTTGCTGACCAGCCTTTTTACATCCACTTTCCCACTGGCTATTAGATCCACCGCCGTGGGATAGCAGCCGGTGGTATACCGAATGGAACCGCGGATGGTCAGATCGCGTATACAGGCTGTTGTGATGGGGAACACGACGTTCTGGGATTGACTAATATGAACATTGGCTTGCAGGAATGGATTGGTAGAAACTCACCTCCTTCCCCATTCCCGCCTGTACATACGTTCCCCCTTTCCGACAAAGCTGAATTCCGGTCTGGATACAACTTTGTGCGCCGGTGGCTTCCAGTACGATATCCGGTCCATCACCCAATGCGAACTGTTCTTTGATCAACTGCGCCAGCTTCTCGCTCCATTCGCTCTCATCCGGGACCTCCGCGGGTTTGGCCGGGGGGAGAAAGACATCGTCCACCCCAAATGACTTGGCGAATTCCAATCGCGACGGGCTGATATCGACTCCAATCACCTTCTTTGCTGCATATGCCTTGCAAACGCTCTGGCACAACAGGCCGATAGGTCCACACCCGAAGATGACGACGGTTTGGTTTGGCCGGACGTTACCGACTTTGGTGATTTGCGTCGCTACAGCCACAGGCTCGACCAGCGCGCCTCTTCCAGGTCCATGTGCGCTGGAATCGGGTAGCAGTAGTCTGCCTGTGTGATATAATATTTCGACAATGTACCGTCATGCGGCGGTGTCGCTGCGAAGACGGTGTCGGGGCAGAGATTGTAGGACCCGGAACGGCAGTAATTGCAACTGAGCCTCAGTTAGCGTCCTTCCTGGTCTCACAAGAAGAAAAAAAAAAAAGAAGAAGAAGAAGAAGGTGGGTAACACGTACTGCCTACATGGCACGCCCGGCTCAATGGCAACTCGATCCCCGACCTTGACATTTTTCACAGCCGGTCCTACCTCAACCACGGTGCCAGAGCTTTCATGGCCCAGCACAATGGGGGATTCAAGGACAAAGTCTAACCATTAGCATACTTCCATTTTATACGACAAGGTAGAATAAACCTCCAATTCTCCCTCGTTGCCAGTAGTGTACATCGCTCCCACAAATTCCCGTTTGCGCAACTTGGACACGGACATCCCAGGGATCTTTAAGGGATGGAACTGGACGATCCTCGAAGACGACGTCTTTGATGGCACGGAGGACAAAGGAGGGGTTTGTTTCCTGTACTGTTAGCGTAATTGGTCGAGGTGTGAGTGGGCTTCTTACCGTCATGTTTGTACAGAGGCCGAGTGACTTGAGACAGTGACTATGGCGACCCTCAACCAAGTTATAACATTCGAACCGATATATACCCCGCAGAACCAGTTGGGACGTTGAGAATGCAAGAGTACATCATATGCATGGATCTTGATATTGACATCAGTTGAGCTCGGACTTGGAAGTCCGTCCACGCAGCACCCACTCCGTCTAATCTACTGTGCTTTGTATACAGCCCCACAAGATAGTCCGGGGTATTGTCCATTCTAACGACAGGTGTATCCTCCGTCCACTACAAAATCTGCCCCTGTCGTATACGTACTTGCGCCACTGGCCAAGTACAAGTACACCCCCTTAAGCTCCCGCGGGTCCGCATCCCGCCGCAATGGCGTGAGCCGATACCATTCGTCCTTCATCTCTATCGGACAATCGCCGCTGATGACCGTGTCGATGTATCCCGGGCTAACGCTGTTGACCCGGGCGAAATCAGCCCACTCTACCGCCAGCGATTTGGCAAGGTGAATTACTCCGGCTTTGCAGGCATTGTAGCAAGCCTGCCTTTTGTCAGAACTGGCCAGAAAAAAATAGGGCTCCATGGAGAAATACCTGCTGCTGGGGGATATTCACGGCATGTCCCGACATAGATGCCGTAAAGATCATGTTACCTGATCCTTGCTGGCGGAAGACTTCACCAGCTACCCGAGCGCAATAGTACGCCCCCGAGAAATCGACATTCACGACCCGATGCCAGTCCTCGAGACGGTCGTCCAACCCACCGGCTTTGGACGGGATACCCGCATTCGCGATCATCACATCAAGACGGCCGAAGTCGGTAAGCACAGCATCTCTAGCGGACTCGACCTGTACGACCAATCAGTATCGTGAAGAGCTCCTAGTTGAGTATCGAGTTGATGGAATAACCTGAGTGAAATCCTGGATATCGCATCGATATGCTTTAGCCGTGACACCGAAGTCCTTGGCAATGGTAGCTGCGAGCTGTTCGGCCTCGGTTGACTTGTTGTACCATAGGGCTACATTGGCTCCGGCTTCGGCCAACGCCCGAGAAACCTGATACCCAATTCCCCCAGCACCGCCGGTGATGATGACCACCTTGTCACGCATGTTGAACATGGCGAAGATGCTGTCGGAAAGGGACGGGTTGGGACGACG
This sequence comes from Aspergillaceae sp. MA 6039, assembly GCA_003004485.1. Classification (NCBI taxonomy): domain Eukaryota; kingdom Fungi; phylum Ascomycota; class Eurotiomycetes; order Eurotiales; family Aspergillaceae; species Aspergillaceae sp. MA 6039. The sequence continues at coordinate 143,618 of PQMF01000007.1, read as the reverse complement.
GACGGTAGACATTGTGACTGATACTGTTCCCAACTAACTGGATGCTACTGGATTACACTTCCCAAGCCAATTATGGTCTACTTACTTATAGCTTGATTGTTCCTCGATACAGCGTGTAGAAGAGCGGATGACTGTGCCCGTCCGGACAACTCTCTCCATCCGCCCTACTCTAGCCACCCGTATATCGTCATGGCATCAATAAACAATGACGCTAAACCCCACATCCCCATGGGGTAGGCCGTTCTCCACGCTTTAGATACTCCTTGAAATAGATAAATATGAGTGCATCGGGTTGAGTATTTTAATACACAGTGTTAGAAGAGCCAGCACATAATGAAAGACCAAGACATCGTCGGCGAGGCCCTGGCCTCTGTCCTCCCTCAACACGACAGAGTGTGGTTCCGCGTTCCTCATCTTCTGAAACTGAATTTGGTTTTGATGATACCTTTACTGTCCTCTGCAGTTGCTGGATATGATGGTGCGTCTTCTGTTGGACTCATAAAGCAATGTATACTGATTGCTCCGACAGGCTCGCTCATGAACGGCCTCCAATCCATCACCCGATGGAAAACCTACTTTGGGAACCCGTCCGGCGAGATTCTAGGCGTTGTCAACGCAGCCCAGTCCATCGGGAGTGTGATTTCCCTCCCTGTTGTCGGGTACCTATCCGACAAGATCGGTCGAAGGTGGACGTTGTTTTCGGGCGCTATCACGATTATTGTTGCTTCAGCAATTCAAGCTGCGTCGGTGCAGTATGGAATGTTTGTGTTTTCGAGGTATAGATCATGCTTCCCCATGCTGGGCGGGTCCCTGCTAATACGTGGCTTGGATATAGGGTTCTTGTTGGTATCGGGTCAATGCTAGTTGTGCAACCCTCGCCAATGCTTATTACGGAACTAGCGTATCCGACACATCGGGGGAAATACACGAGGTAGAATTGCTTCTCTGGTGATGAAGAAAAGAGAACTAATCATTGGCAGTGCTTTTTGGACAATGTACTACCTTGGCGCCATCGTCGCCTCTTGGACGTCATACGGCACCCAGAAACACCTCACAAGCGACTGGGCATGGCGCATTCCCTCAATAGTTCAAGCTGGGTTTCCCATTCTCCAGCTTCTTTTCTTCTGGTGGCTGCCGGAGTCTCCACGGTACGTTCAGATACACAATTAAAAAACAAGAAAACGACGAAAAGCTGATGATCATTTTAAACTCGGAAGATGGCTTATTGCAAATGGCCACCAGCAGCAAGCAGAACACTTACTCGCCCACTATCACACAGACGGCGATATCTCCCATCCCCTGATCCACTTCGAAATGACCGAAATCGTTCGGACCATTGAAATGGAGCACACGGCGTCTGAGATGCGCTGGTCTGCACTGGTCAAGACGCCAGGTAACCGGAAGCGAACTTCCATCGCAGTGTGTGTGGGCGCTTTTGCGCAGTGGAATGTAAGTATGGTCTTGTTTCCCTCAGCATACACAGGAAAAAGCTGATCGTAATCACCATAGGGTGTTGCCGTGGTCTCATACTACCTCACCCTCGTCTTGGACACCATCGGAGTCACAGACTCCGAAACGCAGACCCTCATCAACGGCCTTCTCCAAGTATTCAATTTCGTTGCCGCTGCAAGTGCCGCTTTACTCGTGGATCGTCTGGGCCGTCGGCCTCTCTTCCTCTGGTCTGCGCTAGGCATGCTCGTTTCCTTCATTATTTGGACCGCGTGTTCCGCGGTGGTCAACGAGTCTACTGGTGGCGGTAATCCAGCGGTAGGACGGACGGTCATTGCCTTCGTCTTTATCTTCTACTTTCATTACGATATCGCCTATACTCCGTTGCTTCTTGGCTATCCCACCGAGATATTCCCTTACTCGATCCGTAGTAAAGGTGTCACTGTGGACCTGCTGAGCGTGTACTCATCACTGATTATCCTGGCATTTGTAAACCCAATTGCGCTGGACCGTATTGGATGGCGGTATTATATCTTTTTCTGCTGCTTTGATTTTGTTGTTTTGGTTGTGACTTGGTTTTGTTTCCCGGAGACCAAGGGTCACTCGCTCGAGGAGATTGCGCAGGTGCTTGACGGCAACGGATCTGATCCGGATAATGTATTCAAAAAGGACGTGGAGCATGAGGAATATGCCGGTTGATTATTGTCTACATTGGTTGGTAAGTTTTGTATAGTACTGTTGCTTGTTTATAATGTTAGCATATGGTTTGTATAGCAATGAACGATTACCATACACTCAGTATCTCGAAAACGCCTCAGACAGTAGCAATTGCATACGTACCGTTACTGTTCACTTCGCATACGGAGTCCCGTCACAAATTTTGTATAAAACGGAGACGGTCGACCGTGTCCGACGCCGATCTGGGGTCACGGCGATAATCCGATGCGGGGGCGGGGCCGATAATATTAGCAGTTGATGACAACGGCCGGGTTGAAATAACTTCCGTGGATGGAAGGCTTTGGTAAACAAAGTATAGCAAAATGGTTCTGCATCAGCCAGAGAATAAGCACGTCCTCAAGGCTTTTGACCTGAATGGCAAGGTTGCCGCCATCACGGGTATTTCCTTCTAACATGTGTATTATTTTTCCAAACTATATCGCTAACGAGATCTTCAAGGCGGTGCTCGTGGTATAGGTCTTGAGGTTTCGAGAGCCCTCGCAGAAGCTGGTGCCAATGTAAGTACAAGCTTACCAGTTAGATAAGCATACATACTTAGTTACGACTAGGTCGCTCTCATCTACAACACCTCCACAAACGCCGAAAAAACTGCCGCGGAAATCGAACACGAGAATAATGTCAAGACAGCAGCATACCAAGCCGACGTCGGTAGCCAGCCAGATATAGAAGCGGCGGTCCAGCGGATTGCAGCAGACTTCGGAAGACTGGACATCATTGTTGCCAACTCTGGAATCTGTTCGAGCATTGCCGGTGAGGACTATACACCTGATCAATGGAGGGATATCATGAGAGTCAACCTCGATGGTGCTTTCTATACTGCTCAGGCTGCTGCCCCGATTTTCAAGGAGCAGGGGTATGGGAATGTCATTTTCACAGCGTCTGTCAGCGCGACGCTTGTGAATGTGCCCCAAAAGCAAGCGGCTGTATGTTCAACTAGAGTCAAGTAGCAGATTGTTCTGGAATCATGCTAATGGTTATAGTACAACGCTTCTAAAGCTGGGGTGGTGCAACTGGCCAAATGCCTATCCGTGGAATGGGTGGATTTCTGCCGCGTCAACTGCATCTCTCCCGGCTTTATCGCCACGGAAATCCTCGATATCCACCCCCAGGAGTGGAAGGATAAGTGGTACAGCATGATTCCGGCGAATAGAATGGCCCAAACATATGAGTTGAAAGGAGTATGTATTTCTGCCCGCCCTGGAGCATCCCACTGCTAACTGAACCAGGCTTATGTGTTTTGTGCTTCGGACGCCTCAAGCTATATGACTGGCGCTAATATTGTTATTGACGGTGGTTATACATTGCCATAAGTTGACCAAAGAGGGCCTCTATTATCAATCACTGTATATCATCTTATTCCTTGGCAATCATTCTAGACCTGGTAATTGATTCATGAAATCCATAATGGTTGATTCTTGTCTGTGGAGCAGCGTTAGTATAAAAACATGGATAAACAGAATCATTAAAGATGTACAATATAGAGTCCGTCCCATCCAGCTGTGCCGTTTCGAGTGTCGGCCACATCAATGGATATAAGTTTGCCAATTGTGTCTGCGGCGATTCCTCCGTAGGGCGGCTCCATCCATCCGTGTTCGGGTCGAGATATGTCCCACAAAGCGAGCGAATAACCCCTAAGCACCGGAAGGCGGTAGGATTTAATTGCCCCATTGATTCCAGAACCGGCATCGCTTTAAAAATTTGATCTCTCCAGCTCATAGCCAGCGGGCTCTGGGGGTCATTGCGGAGACAGATCACTGGAATCAAAATAGCCTGGAATAAGAAATACAGCCCATACCAGCAGGCCATCATGTTCTTCTGATCTTGTATCCAAAATGCGCAAATAAGCTTCACGGACTCCCGGGCTGCGTCAAGGCATCGTTGAACGGCCACTTCGACGTAGGGATCGTTATCTTGGATACCATCCGCAGAGCGTATCATCAGCCGGCCCACTAGAAGTGGTCGAAACATTAGGATACGAAAGTTGCGATATCGCCATTGGAGAATAGAGTGGCAGAGTCGAAATTTTGGCCTTTGGGCTGCGTTCTCTGCGAAGAATGGCGGCAAGTTGGCCAGCCAATCACCGATAAATGAGTCATCCATCTCTATCAAGCTAGCAGCAGATGGAAACGGGGAGGATATAATTCGAGAGTAGATTGGACTCGTAGCGAGGTGGAAGGTGGCCTGGGCCCGTAAATGCGTATAGACAGTCGTTTCCGGTGCTGAGTTTGGTCGTTGTTTTGAACTAGCCGTGATATCCTGTAGAACGTCAGTGCGCCGTATGATCAATCGATTCAATAAAGGGGGTCTACGCTGTCATGAACATTCATTGGCAACTCGACATCAATTCCATCGTTCGGGAAATCGAGAGGCCTAGAGAAGGTAATAATTCCTCCCACGTCAAAAATGTATAGACAATACCAACATCGTCGACGCATCTCTATTGTCAGCAAGCCGGCCTCCCATGTCGGGAACTCTTTATGGAGACCAATTCCCATTGCAATACGCCTGGCAAGACCCATGTAATTGTACCCCGAATTTGGCTTGTTCCGTTTTTGCAAGTAGTTAGAAATCAATGTGAGAGCTTGGACAAGGAGTATGTTTCCGCTTTCGAGAACATCAATTGATAATCGTGCTTTAGCAGCCTCGAAAAGTCCAACATCCACATCTGTCGGTTGTGTGGCTGCCGTAAATGCGCCCAAAGCAGCTATCGTAAAAAGTAACACCTGCCACGCATTGGTACTGGGTCTAGGGATGACCTCCATGAACTGGGCTCGGAATGTGGCTTCATGTACAATTGGGTAGGAGCAATGGTATACTTCGAAGTATACATCAACAAAGGGCTCCAGTTGGGATAATGAAGTCAGAGCAAAAGATACAGGAGGTCGGCAAAATTCAGCAATATCCGTTTGTTCGTCAGGGCCATAAGTATCGATCCGCTCGGTAGACCGTGAATCTGTCATTCGAAGCAGGGCGGCGCCAGATGCAACGCCTGCAATAACATTAGTAATAGGTAATTTTCCAAATACCTGGGATCAATACCCAAATAGCCCCCTTCATTTGACCTGCTCGTCAAACTGGCCATCCCATCCACAAATCTATCACCACTAGCTTTGCCCGTCCGCTCATCCCACTCAAAGCTACCAGATGATGGCGGTGTCTCCAAAGGTAGGCTAGGCGCATTACTCGAATGCAAATCTGAGTCGCGATGCCGACGATAGGACCTCCTGCGTGTGGGAAAACTAGGTCGATTAGGGCTAATCTCGGCCTCCGCTGGTTCACTTAAATGCGAGACCTGCGTATTCAACAGTGACCGTGGGATTTCTTTATCACTTAGTGCTGGAGCCTGACCGAACGATGGCGTATAGCTTTGCTGATCAATAGTTTCATTGGCCTCTTGCGCGGATGAGACTCGTCTCCCCCGCGCCTGATCAGTCAGATGGGACGAAAAGGGAGTATGAACACCACCCATAGGAGTTGGTACCTCCTGCGATTGTACAGAGCCATGGGTTTGGGGGTATCTCTTCTGCATGCCCTGCGGAGTCCCCTCGGGCAAGATTTGTTGCAGGAGAGCTTTGGTCTGAGCAAGCTCTTCTTCCACTTCAGTCAAGTACTGTCTAGTCAAAGGCGTCTTGACATGTCTTTCATAGACACATCTCCGGCTAAACTTGCTACACAGCAGACATGAAGGAATAGCCCGATTGCACTAGGAGTATTATGAGGCACTGGATTAGGCTGAACAAAGAACAGACACAAAACTACTTACTTTAGATTTCCGTCGCCGACATTCATGGCACGCTTGCTCCGCCATGCGACGTGGACTTCCTGCTCGCACTGTGTCGTCCATGGTGTCTATTCCCTAAATCATGAACTGTCGAGGTCTATGGGAAGTCCAACTTTGAAGCGCCGTGGTAGAGTTCTGTCGATCTGTGCCGTATTCGACTAGCATATGCGGAGGCAAGAAGGTAGCATATCGTAGTACATCCGAACTGTTCAATAAATACACTTCATAAATCAGAGCTAAAAGCTATTTTCAGCACTTGGTCCTGTAGCTCAGTCGGTTAGAGCGTGGTGCTAATAACGCCAAGGTCGCGAGTTCGACCCTCGTCGGGACCATCTTTTTTTGCCTTTCCCACGCACGTACTTGATACCAGATCGTAGCATAGTTATAATTATTATGACTTTTTTGCTTCTCTGATTTTGCACTCCCGTGCATAGACTGATTAAAAATATGTGTATATAGTCAACGTCATATAAGATCATGTCCGGAACTCCGTAACTATGTAGGACTCGAAAGTCCCGATCTGGCCGATATATGTCGAACACCTCGGTCCACCCCGGTGGGTTAGAGTATATTAGATTAACAATCTCCTCTCATTTCCTGGACGGACACGGTGCATTTCCTGAAGATATTTCATATCATCCCCCAAAGTTACACTCTCGATTGCTGGACAAGCCCACCCCGGGTGAGCTGCGTTGGGGCACGCGAAATCTCTGGTGATAGCTCCGCAGAAGGTATGCCCAAAGATATATCACGGCTTCACATCATCTGCAATTAGAATGCCCGCGGTCTCCAAAAGAGGCAAAAAATTATGATTGTTCTTAACAAGATGCTCCTCAATGAGCCACTCCATATTCCAGTACAATCTCGATAGGTCCGTGAAGGCTCGATACCAAAAAGTGATTTGTAATGCTGCTCTGAGCTTCGTTTGGTCGTTGTCGACTACTACCATGTGGGATCTGGAGTGACCACGGAGCAGTCTGCAAGCACAGTAAATCCCTTTCGATAGCAGTGCAAACTCGTGGCGAATTCATACCACTAGATATTCACCTGACAGAGCGGGTTGTCGGTATTCTCAAGAAAATTTGCATGTTGCGTATCTCCCGGGATGGTACGATACGTATACCAAATAGACCTGGGAAAATGTCCAAAGCTCCACAATAGCCATATAGGATGGGATGATACATAAGATGTTCAGTTGTAGACGGTACCCGAAAGAACGTGATTAAATCAAGTCCATGACTATGCTGTCCCAGGATTTGCCGCTCGTGTCAGGTGAAGGCTGTGGAATATGCGGCATGGGAGGATTGAATGTAGGCTCATGCGATGATGGCTTCGAGCCTGCGTACAATCGGAGTTCTTTATTGGCATGTTGCAATCGCACATTTTCATCTCTCAATGTTTGTACCTCCTGTAATAAATATTGATATGATTCCAGTTGTACCATGACATCGCCCAGTCGGTGCAGTAAGTTGGAACTGTATCCCTGATGGGGCGGAGAATCGTCATTCTCTATGAGGAATTGTCTGGCACATGCTAGCTTGCCGGATAACAGTGTCTGGTCCGAGCCGTTGACATTTTGTTGGTAGTCGATGCCCGGGGACGACGGCCCAAGCGAGCTTTGCCATCCAGATAGTGGCGACCTGGACGTTGCTGGCGATCCATGTCGACTGTGCATCACATATCCAGGAGGGCTGTGGAATTTCCCGTCATCTCTTCCGAAAGGGGTTGCGCTCCGCGATGTATTAGGCGATGCAAACCGTGGCGGTAAACGATCCCATTTCAGGGCCCTACAAGAGGGACAATATAAACCTCCTGACAAGCCAGCCTGCTCCCTAGTTGGTAGGCACTCTGCATGGTATGATCTACAGCATGTCTCGCAGAGCATCAAGTGATTCGGTTTCCGACATTCTGAACAGACTAGGTTGTGAGGCTTTCCAGCCCCTATGATACATCAGCAAAGCCAGGCAAGATAAAAGCTTTCAAAATCCAACTAGACTAACTCGTCCACTCGTAGTATATGGTCCTCTGTTCGGTTTCTGGAAGTAGAGGAACGCTACCGGGTACTGGAGGGCGTGTGGATCTCGACATTGCGTCATCTTGCGGTCTTGTTCTAGATTGACCAGAATTATCCGGGAGATCATGATTATAGACGCGGGAAGTTCGAAGCATATCGTGCAATAATTCATTTAGATCTCTCGTAGAGCCGAAGAGTTGTTTGTAATAACCTTGTTGGAAGGAGTAACAATCCAAAGTGACAGCCGATACCTCATACCGAGAGTCCTCCGAGCAAGTCCCGTGATCTCCGTCCCGTGATCAACGCCAAGCAAGGCCAGATACGGAAATCCCGTTTTCAGACTCCTTCTCTTCTCTGTTCTGGGCTAGATTCTCTCAAACGGTAAACACTGAGACTGCTACAGAGCTGACACGGGAGAATAGAATGATGGTATGTGTGGTTTCCACCGGCAGTGGCTATACCTCTCCATAACTTCAACGTCATTGTCTTTATCGGTCTAGTGTATCTCGGGAGGATGCCAGGGGTGCCATCCAACAGGGCATGCGAGCGATGTAAGAAAAGACATGTCAAGGTTAGTTTCCAGGCTATGGCTATGCTCTGCTGTCTGTCTAGTATACTGATGGAGATCAGTGTGATGAGACACGACCAAGGTGCCAGCGCTGTACCAGTGCCGGCGTGGAATGTCCAGGATATGTCCAAACGCGGAAATTCATTGACCAAGGCCCTACGATAAGGCGTCGATATGCTCCGTACCAAGAGAGCCATTCTAGGATCCATGCAGAAAAGCCACTGGACCAAGTAAGCTAAGTTGTCATATGCATTTGAAAGCTTGTCTTACCAATTACTAGGAAAATTACGCTCAGCTGTCAGAGCCGGCAGAAAATGTGATACTGGAAGCTGATTCTGCTTCGGCAAGACAGTCACCTCTTAACTTCCCTATGCCTACGACCACCACTGACGGACCACGGGAAGCACGGGGTGACACAGAGAGTCCCCCGAAAACGCACAGACCGCAAAGCACTTTACCCCTTCGTGATTCTCAAAATCACCAGGGAGGCTTATCAGTCTCTGCCCAGTTAATGTCAAATCTGCCTGGAGGTGGCCAGAATTCTGCGGGTACAGGTTACCCTGCGGGATTTGGTTTGTCGCCCAGCGTCCCAAGAAACCTGGTTCGTGATCAAATATTGGCGACTGAGGAATCATCATCATCGAATACCCCAGACACCGATGCAGAACCGGCGCCTCCGGACCCAAGCTTCGGAGTAATTGGGACACCCTCGATTCAAATTGAACAGGAAAATTTTTACGATATATTCTCAGAACTTATGACTGGAACGGAACATGAAATTGCATTTCTTACAAGGCATTTTTCAGAGTTTTTGGGTCCTTGGTATGCAACCGCGCAATAACTTTGTGTTCTCTATTAATATGATTTCATTGCTAGGTTGGATCTATCCGACTCTTCGAAATTCTTCGCTGTATATGCCCCCATCCGGGCAATTAATAATGATTTCTTGAAATACGCCATTGCTGCGCTCTCCGCAAAGCATCTGGGTAGAATGAATGGCCAGAAGCCCCCGGCAGTAGGGGGAATATTTACAAGTCCAGCTAGCATGGAAATATATCCAAACTCGGAGCGCGTGGACTGGGTCCTTAAGGGTGAGAACTACTACTGCCTTGCGTTAATCAAGATAAGGGCGGTTATATCCGACGGCTATAGCTCTGTATCCAGCTCTGCTATGCTCGGATCTCCTATTGAAGCTATTGTCCGCTGGTTGAACCTGCAACTAAGGCAGGACGCCCTCACAAACACCAAAGAAGTATCTGATCCAGACTCCTTCTTACGTAAGGTCGAGGCGCTGCTGGGTGCGTGTGTTATTCTCACAATGTATAAGCTCTTGGAAGCACCTGGGGAGCATTGGCAGTCGTGCGTTCCACGTTCTACCCAGCACGATAATCTTTGAGACTAATTATTTACAGGCACCTTGTGGGCATCGAACCCCTGTTCGACTGTTTACTCCAATTACACACCGGTCCATCTGCTATATCTCCACTATTCACACATGGAGAACGAGCTGCTTTATGGAACTTTGCCCGCCAAGATTATCTAGGGTCGTATTTAACCCGTTCCCCCACTCATCTGAAGCATGAAAACTTGTCACTTTGGAGGGCTGCTGGCATCAAGATCAGTGAGCAAGAGCCGCGCGAGGATATACCCGGTATATCTCTCGATGACCTAGCAGCAAATACCCTTATTCGCCTCATGAATAAGGTCGTCAACTTCCTAGCAGACTTCAAAAGATCGCAAGTAGCACAGTGGACCGAGTCTGAGGAGCCCGCGCAGCCCACAACGAGCACCTGGCTGAATCTCTGTTTTGAGTTCCAGAGTTGGCTCGAGAAAGTCCCCGAGACATTCCGGCCAAGTCTGCGCATCGAACGTCCCAGAGACATGTCCAACCTATCTGAGGCAACTTATATTCCATTCCCAGAAGTCTTCTACAGTTTACCGTCATGCGCTGCGACGATGCAGCACTATCACTTCGGCCGTATGGCGCTACTACTCAATCGACCACCCGATGCCCTGAGCGCACCAGGAACGGCATTCGACCGACTCGCATCCCTACGAGAGGTAACCAAGGAGGTTGACCACCGCTGCCGGGAAATCTGCGGCATCGCTTTAAGCCGGCCTCGGGCGGAGGTGCGGGTATACATGGTACCGCTGCTGTTCGCCGCAGGTCAATGTCTTGAAGCTGCCGAGGCACGGCAGGTTATTGTCGACTTACTGCGGGGCGTGGAGGCTGATTTGGGAGTGGCCACCTTGCCTAGCGTGGAGAAGCTGCAGTGGGCGTGGAGTCAATGAAGGAGTGCCTGGCTGGATTGTAGCATTTCTGGCGTTCGGTTATACGTAAAGATAGATTATAGACTCACTTTGGGAAATTGCGGGGCCCTACCTACATGTGTCCATTCCTACTGTTGAGCGGCGTTGGCGTGAATTAGAATGTTTGTTATGCAGGCCAGTTGATGAATTATTGGCATTTGCTACACTAGACGAGACTTGTAAAGAGCTTTGAAGGTCAATATTAATATAATACAAGGATATACATCATTTAACAGCCCGAAAATCGTCTTGTTGAGCGAATCCCTTTTCATTTCGCGAGTCCAGCCGGAATACCAACAATGACAGCCAGGAACCGGTAGGACAGCAGCCGAAGAACGCATGTACGATAATATCTGGTCTATAATTTGTATTACGGTCTAGGCTCTAACTCGATTAATTGCGTGATTTGCCTGATGCTATGTATGACTGGCGGTGAAACGTCGCAGTCTTGCCTGTGACTGCACCTGTACATGTACGGTGTATGCCGTATGCCTGTATTCTTCTTACTGGCAAATAATGCCTCATACTCGCGGCGGACCATACCAAGGATGACACCATTCGCTATGATTCATGCAGATTTCAATCTGTTACCGCAGGATGAGTTAACTAGAACAAGTCATGAATGCAGCCTGAGACATCCAATGTAGGCAAATGTTACCGGCTAGGTTTCTCCCTCAGCAAATTTACAGTCTCCACAAACAATCCATCACCAACTAACACGTTATAGGAGTTTACAGTCTCTGGGAAATTTCCATATGCTCCATGACGCTGTTGACAAGGACATGTAAAGAATGATAGAGGATACCCAATGAGGACTGCAAAATGAAGACCAAAGACGGGGCCTCGATGGTCAATACCAAAGCCTCAGTGTTCTGGATGGAAAGGGACGATGGATGAAAAACGCCGAAAGGAAGCCTTTAGATGTAGATGATATGGGTCTTGATAGGTTGTACTATGTCACCCAGTTCTTAAAATAGTCATAGACCACAACAGCTCATCACTTTACTGGAATAGACTTGCCAAGCCCTGACTGCGGCCAACAACCATACCTAAATCTACATCACTGACCGGAATTGTAGTGTCATTCTGTCGCAGCATATCCCGTAAGATCAAGCAATCCATGCATCCGGTCTAATTCACTGTGGAACCGCTGGCTTCGCACCACAGTCATGCACGGCGTGTCCAAGGCTTAGCCCTCTGTATAGTGTAGCACAAAGGCTTAGCAGGCTTAGCATTTGGTTATTAAGAAGCTTAGCTGGACTGTGAGAGATAATGGATGTTTCACAATTGTTTCCACTGTGTCTCTGGCTGAGTCCATCCATTACAAGCACTACCGGACACGGCGATGTGGCCCATCCAGCAGCTAGCGTAGCATCCCATGGTCCTGGATTATAATCCCATTACCTCCTGATAGGCCGTACAGAGTACGGTGTAGTACTGGGATACTCGTATTCCGATCAACATTAGGGCACGGACGGCGCACCACCGATGCGGAGTTCATGAGGAGAAGCGAAACAATCGAAGCGCGAATAGAAGAGCCCACATAGCGCGATTATCTGTCAAAGTTTTAGACGCGGTCTGGACTCAGGGGCCTGGAGTATTGTTGACTCAGGCGAGGCTATCGTGCACAGTGCTGATGGGATCTTTGCATGCCGCTGAATGCTGCCAGATAGCTGCCACGGGCATACCCAAGGCATATGAGCCGTTCCCCTCGTACTTGTGCCTGTATGCCATCCTTGCCCTAATCTATGGCTCTAATAGAGTCGTGTATGGACTCTACGTAGTAGCGAATGAGATGCAGTGACTAATGCCAAGGATTACCTCATCGCAGCGCCAAGCCTGAGCCTGGCCATGACATCAGACCCGGTCCGAGCAGCCAACCACGGCGCTTCACCGCCTCACCGTTAGCTAAAGCAAACCGCGTAAAAAAGGCGCAGTCCAGTCGCGTGACGGCCAGCAGTGGAACTGCTTAGGTAATATTAAGTAATAACTTCTGTTTCTGGGGTTATAGTCGGGTCCGGGGGGTCGCGGATCACAGGGCTGTCCGATGGGCCAATCAGAGCGCTGGGCGGTGGCGTTCTGAACGTCCGCCAGGACTATATATCTGGCCGGGCTCCGTTGTAATTTGCATGGTCATCGCATCAACACAGCTTCAATTTACCATATGGACTACTCTCTTTCTTCATCTTTTCTGTTCGGTACAACTGCTCGCACTCGTTCAATATGTCCTTCGAATCGATACCAACAGAACTCCGCATCCTTATCCTCCATGCTCTCGATATACCCGCCCTGCACAAGGTCGTCTGTTCTTCCCCTACATACCACGATACCTACCTCCTGGCTAGAAGGGCCTTGCTCCATAACCTGGCCCAACAACAATATGGTCTCGTAGATCTGGCCGAACCCGTGGCTGCGGTTCGTTCAGAGGGTCTTTATGCGGATGTCCCAGCCAACAAGCAAAAGATCATCGCTCTCTTAGACCGTCGCCGGCGACATCTGGAGCTGGGTCTTTCTCGCAAAGACCCCACGGCGGGCGCTCCGGGGACCATGGATGAGAGTATTAAGCTATTGCAATTATATTCGAAATTGGATACTATTCTGCAAGCGTATAGCCACCATGCACCATGTCCGCCATGGCTGGACCAGGAGACGTGGAGGACGCAATACTTGCCGTTGCGGTTGACTGGGACGGAACGGGCGCGGATCCTCCGCACGCTGTGTCGTATGCAGACGTTTTATAATCTTGTTGGAGCTCGCGAATGGACGCCAGAGTGGGAGCAGGAGATGCACACTATGACATTGTCGCCGTCAATGACACCGCCGATCCTCCGCAAGACTTCTACCTGGTACCGTAACTTCACGTCCAATGAGATTTGGAATCTTTTCTTTGGTGCGATGCCACCCTGGGAGGTTGAGGAGTTTGGATCCGTCTGGACGTTTATCCGGGGTCAGTATCGGGGCATGTTCGAGGAGGTTGCTCGTGAATTTCCCCGTTCCGATCCAAGATGGAAGGCTCTGCGGCCGAACTCGTTGCCGGTCGAAATGATCAATCTGTATCCGGAAGCGGAAGATGATCCTGCATCTGGTGAGTTTTCTAATTGTGTTCGAGTATTGAATCATTACTAACATTCGCAGCACCCACAAACAACTACAGCTACAATGACTACTGTAACCACCTCGTCTCCCTTGGGCCCTGCTTTCTCTACAAGGCCCTTACTCAACCACGCTACCAAGACCGTCGCAACCTCCTAGCACAAAACGCAATCGCCTCCAAATCCTCCTTCATGGACCTCGTCGAACTAATCAAAGACCCGCCACCTCTCCTCTATCCTGCGGACAAGTACGAAAGCCACGACATCGCACGAACGTTGCCAACAATGCCACTTATTGAACAACCCAGCCATGGCTGGAAACACCATTGGCACCGGGACGGCGTCGTGGAGCGCGTTGTCTTCGCCACCAGACCGCGCGTCACGGTCGACAACATCGATATCCCGGAACTCTGGCTGGCGGAGGGAGGCCTCGAACGCACAATCGGCTATTTCGACGGCTGGGAGTGGGGTTATCCCCTCTTGGATAGTACGCGGTTCCCCGTCTCTTTTGCGATGCCGTAATGACCATTTTGCATCTGCTTGAGTTTTGCATCTACTGGGTTTCAAAAGTTTGAGGCTTTCATTATCAACTCACATCCACAGTCTTCGGGTGTTGTACACATAGCATAATCCTCTAATGTACTGAAGGACCTAAATGTCCCACAATCTTTTATCACGTTACACGAACTAGGCGAGGACTATTTTTTCATGACAGAAGGAAAGGCGTAGGTTGTACTCCACCACATGGCCTAAGGTTTAGGACCAGATCTAGAACAGTTAATGCCTAGGGACATAGGGAGACTGTACATCGGGATGTTCCGGTCGTCACAGCTAGCCAACCACACTTACGTCTATAATATAGTACACTAGAAACAAACAAAACACCTAAACTACCAATCCCCGTTACGCGAATATCTCTCGGGCTCCTACCCTTAAAAACCTTGTATATCCCCGCGAGCAACCGTTAGGTTGAGGCAACCTGATCGTGATCGTTAACAAATGGAAGTAAAGATGGAGAGAGACCGGGGAAGGAGGAAAGGATGGAGGAAGAAGAGAGAGACAGATGGATACTACAGAGTAGAAAGTGAATACTCTGTAGTTCTGAGACAGCACTCCATACGGATAAAAGCAGCATGGGAGTGGCGTAAAGTGGCACAAGGGGGGTTAGCCACTATCCTAAAATTATTTGGGACCATACCACGAGGGGCAAGCGGATGGCAGGCAGACACAGTAGTGGGAGTCGTTTCTGGCGCCCCGCTAACCGGGTCATCGATCACGTTACAGGTATATTACTGATACAGGCCAACGAAATTGAGCATTCTGCGAACACATTCTACCTGCTACAGATTCTGGGTACATCCAGGTAGGTTATGGTTACTCTACAGATAGCACACAACTAAATTTATCCTACATCAGCTCTAGACACCACTGGCAAACATCTCCCACAGCTCCAAGCCCTAAGCCAACAAGATTCTTTATCCACCAGCAATTCCTAGTCCTGTACGCTATGACTTCTTTCTGTTCATTATAGTTGATGAGGTGTTGCTCCATCATCGAGATAGAACTCTCGGTGTCACCACTGCCACCACTGCCACCGGAGATTTGTTCCTATCCGCTTCCACGGTTCAGGGCATTTTGGCGTAACTATTTATTATACTAACGTAATCGGACCACTTAGCGGGCACAACCACCGAGTGGACATGATACTAGTTATCACCATTACTATTATCATCCACCTCGTTACCTCTATTTATTGCTTTAGATGCCATGGGAAGCCAGTCCAAAGAAAGATGAATACAACTGGATTTAGATGCCTATAAAAAGGCCAATTCAAGACACTTAAAGCAGCTGCTTTAGCCTTTGACATATAGTTACTTATTCTAGTCCGAGCCTGTAGCAATCTACCAGCTATTTCAGCAGCGACTTCGTGACTTCTCCACCCTCTTTCTGCATCCCCACCGGAGTTCAGCCCCAAAAAGTCGCTGATACGCAGAACTTCGCCCTGTACCAAGGCAAGTCTTGGAACATATGATTAGGATATCAATTCGGCATGTGCCTCGCAAAAGAGACAATTCATATTTGTGATAGTCTTAGTCAATGTCGTAGTGTTGGCAAGCTATTCAACGGGATGTCGTGTGTCCTTATCATGAACAGGGCTTTGTTTGATCAAATAAAAAACGTAATAAGTCTTGGGCCCTTCCTGTCCACGGCTTGGTACGGTATTCGGAGACAATAATGCAGTATAGACCATGCGCATTGGATAAGGATTCAGGCGGATATCTGCCGGAGCGAGGAAAGGCATGGTTCCGAATAATTGCACAATAATAACTCCAGGGCCTGTGGGCATGGAGGACTTAATGGACAACAATCAACACAATCAACAATCCGTAAAGTCGATTTACATCCTTGACTGAAGACCTTCAGCCACAGCCTTGGCCACCTGTATACCCTGCCCGGATTCATGCTCAGAGAGCCAGGAACAGATGTAAAGCGCATGCCCCTTGGACAAGCCTGTGCCATGCCCACTTTCCTGCCATATTGCCCAGGCCACCAACCCAGGCCCTTTTCCGGTCCTTGTATTTAGTTAAAATAATCGGGAACATGGAAACGAAAGGCAAATTTCAATAAACCCACATAACTGGTTATTCATATCCATATTCATATAGTTCATATTACATTCTCAGATAAACAGATGGGGCAAAAGTGCGAATATGCTATACACGAAAGCGAGTATGCAAATGCAAATATATCGATTCTGCCAGTAAACAACGGCCAATAGCTCCCAATGAAACCATGTCTTTCACCTCCTCAAGTCGAACGGTAAATTTCCCTATGCTGAAGTCCCCGAAGAATATCGCTCTTCGGGAGGACTTTCTCCAGAGCCACATTGAGAAACCCTGCGCTTGACTTTCTTCCTGTCGCTGGCGAGCACTTGCGCGAATTTGGATCTCTCACGGATACTTGGGCCCTTCCAGTAGAAAACGTAGATGGGGATGATGAACAGGATAGCCATGAAACCAAGAAATGTTGAGGCCCACTCGAGAGGATTGGATTTACCCATGTTTGCATACACTTGCTTGGGTTAGCCTTACACCTGTATTTAACTAAAAGAGCACATGACTTACTGGGTGACGAATACATCGCAGCAATACCGGCGAGAAAGTCTCTAGCAAGTGCATTTCCTCCTGTTGCAGACGCGGAATATGGCCCGTAACTGGCAACCATGTAGTCAATCGTGGCCATATAAATAGCGTACTATGCTGGGTCAACTGGAGGTCTTGTATATAATGGTTCATAACTCACATTGGCTATCGCAATGAGAGAAGAGAAGATCATTGGTGCTATCCAATGAACCTTTGGAGGTCCTAAACAGGTCCATCCAAAGCCGAACAGGCCCACCACCAGAAGGGGCGCCACTGCACAAATTCGTCAACATGTAAAGAAAATAGGAATAAGGGTGGACTTGGACGCTCACTGTATAACAACCAGTATAACCGCACTTCCGGCTGGAGAGCGTCTGGATCCCGCTCACGAACCCTGCAGTGCCTGTGAAACCAAGGGAAAAAGGAAAAATAGGCAATGATGTAGCCGACCATGAGCCTATAATGATAGAAAGTATGAGAGAGCATGTCCACGAATGGCAGGACAATGGGATATAGACTCACGGAAGGAAAGCTAATCCAGTAGTCACCGTGTTAAACCCCCACTGCTTGTACACAGGAGTGAAGGATTGCAGGAAAGTGAAAATTAGCGCATCACTAAAGCCACTCAATAAGGACAGACACAAGACGATAGGTTCGCGAATAAACATGATGAATGGTCGCGACCAGACCATCAGCAAATGCTTGATAGTAATGCGCTTTCCCTTGATCTCGTCGCCGCTCCATACCATATCTCCCTGCTTGCGTCGCCTCCTGGCCTCACTGGTGACTAGAATACTGCAACGGGTCTCCGGCACGAAGAAATGAAGCGCTTGAACAAAGCCACCAAGGATAAGCTGCAACCAGAAATTCCAGTGCCAGTCCAGGAAAGCTCCTGCAAACCCTCCGACGACAGGCGCAATCACTGAACCGGCTACTGAAGAAAAGACAATATAAGCGACGGCAAACTGCTGCTCTTCTGCCTCCCACATGTCTGCTACCATTCCAAGTGTCACGGAGCCACCAGCAGAAGACAGACCACCAAGAATACGGCAGACGACAATGGTGCCAAAGTTGGGCGCCAGCGCACAGGGGATCTGCCAGATGTTCACCAATAACAGGGAGACTTGCATTACCGGCCACCGGCCGAACTCCTCAGACCAGGGAGCCCAAAATTCACTCCCAAAGCCGTAAGCAATCAAGAAATCCATCTGACCAACTCTAGCCGCTTGCTCTGAGATACCAAAATGGCTTGAGAAGAGTGGCACTCCGCTAGCGTAAAAACCAGCGTTGAAGTTCATCGAGACTTGGACCGCAAAGATAACAGTGATGATTGTCCATTTCTTCCACGTAGGATAGGCGAACCCAAGTTTATTGTAACAATCCGCTTCCTTTAGTTCCGTTCGATCTTCACCACTTGCTCCGCGTTTTTCCACGTCAAGCTCCCCGTGGCAAGTCGCTGGTTGTGAATCGGAGGTGCGTGCCACACCATCGGCTGCCTCCTGTTCCTTCTTCTCGTCGTCTGTGGCTCCATCAACGCCAGTATATGCTTCATTTCCCGTAAACGGGAAATCACTATGTGGTTGGGACATCAGGTAACCGTTGGATAATGGAAGATCAAGCGGAAGAGTTGTGCTAGGGTTACTCTTTCTGGAAAGAGTAAGGAAGCATTTGAGAAAGCCTTTTGCTAAACAGGCGGGAAGGCACCGGGTTAAATGCAAATTTTCAAAAAGGGCCCTTTGGAACCCGAAGACCGAATTATCTCAACGGCCGTGACATAGTGCGTTTGAAACACACGATTGACTTGACGTCAATGCGGAGGAGACATACGGGCACATTGCCCTGACCAACCGCCAGCCTTCTCTTCCCGATAGCTCCTTTCACTTGGTGAAGAATGCCAAATTCATAGGTCGCAAATATGTTCCGGTATCCCGGGGAAATTGGTGGGCTTCGGAACCAAGTCCTGCCAACGGACCTTCTCTCTCCATGGGACGGACCCGGAGATGCATTCCTATGGTGACCCATGGTAGAAACTCGGGGTGTCCAAGCTTAATTTGCCTTTTCTCCAGAAATTCCCACTACGAGTGTATCGCGAGTCTGAGAGTGTGGAGTGGTAGGCTTTTATTCTGTTGCATCATGTCTATCCGTGAAGGAATATGGCCGGTACTGCTTCGGATCTTCATTTTGGGAGCTGTGTATACCACCTGCTTTCTTCAGCGCTTCTGGACCTTGAAGAATAAATGGTATGGTACTAGGGCCATGTCCAAATGCAAGTACACCAATGTCTAGAAATAAAGAAGACAGAGGATAAGCATAATGAGTCATCTATCTTTGCTGTTGTCTCTTAAGGATTGAAATAGTGTCAAGTAACATGATATGATATGGCATTGAGAAACAGGAGAGAACCATAACCAATCCACTAGCAGTAGCGCCTGTTGAATCCCAGCACGATTGATGGCTGTGGATTCAGTGTAGGATTGAAGGAGAAGCCTTGTGATGTCGCAGGTGACGACATTTGACTAATTGTATGACGGGTGTTCGTAGTAGTTTCTGGAAAGCTACCAAGCATCCGGTTGGGTCATTCTGCTGTAAGATATAGACCAAGTATGGAGCCACCCTGTCGATGAGATCGTAATTCGGGTCAAGCAATCGGCCAGTACGTGATAGGAAACGACTGCTTTGATCACACTTCATCATCCTCAGGATCATATAGATCAAGATCAAGCGTAGCTTTAGGTTTAGGCGCAGGGGCAGGGGCAGATCTATTCGTTGTACCACTGGCTGCAGCGGATCCAGCCTGCGCAGCAGCCTGTGCAGCTTCGCCCGCATGACGAGATTCATCTCCCACCTGTACCGGCTCTATAGTTTGAGCAGCCCCTTGTCCCTCTGCTTCCCGTAGCAACCGTTCGACCTCCTTATCAATCTCGAACCCTGGACGGCCCTCAGCAGCTGCTAGCTGTATCTGGCCCATCAGCCCCAGGCGAATCCGGTCCTCTGCGGGGTATGGAAGCATGTACATTTCACGCGTCATGTTCGCAGACTCGTCCAGCCACGACGTCGCGTTTTTGGTTACTGATGACACCGGTTCCGCTCCTTCCTCCGTCACTGTATCACCGTTCATGCCGGTCATCGAGACGTCTGCTTCGTTGGCTTGCTGTAGCTTCTCCTTCATTTTTCGTGACTCTGGTGTGCCTGCTGCTGCATCCGCTGCGGCCTCGTGATTGTATTTGCTGATGCGCCGCGCAAAATCGAGGAGCAGTCGGTAATCCACCTCCTTGGTCATCCTGATCCCGGGCTTTGATGGCTTTGTCATATCAACATCTTCGTCAGAGTTATAGTCAGAGCTGTCTTCTTCGATATCCGAGTCGCTATCGCTTTCCTCGTCGTCGCAGACCGTTCGGATCTGCTTTTCGCGGCTTTCCACATCGCTCACGATGCTTTTTACCCTTTCCTCCAGCTTCTCCGCCTCTGTTCGAAGTCTCAAGATTTTGGAATAGTTCTCTTGGTGTTGTCGAAGGGTTTTGATGGCCGACGTTAGCGAATCGTCTGCCGCTAGAAGAGCGTTCGTGGCAGCCGGTGCACCCGCCGCAGTTGGAGAAGTTGTCAAGCTGCCGATGAGGGAGTTCAGTTTATTCTCGAGGTTAGATAACGACGATTGGACGTGCGCGTTCATTTTGGCAGGGCTCTGCCCCGAGGGGTATTTTCGAAGACGCGCAAGAAACGACGCGAGGACGGCCAGGGTTTCTGAGCCGATACCGCAAACTGTAGTCTCCTTCAAAAGGACATGAGTCCGATTAGTCCGGAATGAGATGCGTGAATTCCTGACTTAGGTCGTGGCTGGTAACGAAGTTTGGTAGAAATAAGTGCACGAGGGGAGACCGAGCTTTGATGCCTCAGGATATAGTCACGTGCATGGTCTCAACAACATTCTAGGTATCCTCAATAACTCCAAATTTTTACAGATATGACTAACTCTTTACCGGATGTTCACTGTTCGAAAGCTACTCTCAGCCCGTTCCGAATCCTTCTTATTTCCACAAGGATATGGTGGGGTCTGCATCGCTCGGTAAATCCCGTCGTATCTTGAAATGCCAATGCCGATTTGCTCTTCAGACCAGCCAATCTACCAGGGCTTTTGACAGACGGGTCTAGTTCACATCATGACTGATACCTCATATCTCCCAAACGTGCCAGCAGTTGAGCTGGATCATGGTCTCGTTTTGCAACCCCCGCTCTCACGGTGCGGACGCGGACCAGGCTTGATAATCCTTCGGCCTAGTAGTCTTGCAGGTTGCGGGGATAAAAACCAAAGCCTTGATCCAGAGCCGTTGATAAAATGGGCAGAAGAAAGTTACACGGTCGTCCAGATTATTGTGGATGCGCGGAGTCACACTTCTGAGTTGGTCACAGCTGGAATAGACATTTTGCTATCATGGGATGAATGCGAAACCAAAGACAAACTCGCCCTATTGGGTATGTTGCATTGATTCGTGAAATGTCGCCTATGGTAACTAATGTAGGCAGTGTATGGATCTCCAATGGACTATCCATTGCAATTCAGTAAAGCACTAAAAGAGATTGATGCACGCGTCGGGGCTAGGATATATTTCGATGTGTGGGACCTACCTTTCGACCAGCCCAGTCTTATACACCTATCCGGCGCTTGTGGCAGTATAGGAAAGCATGACAATGTTTCCGTGTATTCATATCCTGAAGCATCTTCCGCGGGTTTTATTGTCCCAGGTCACGAGAACTTCAAGATCTCATCAGCGGGGGTGGCACATACACGAAGCCTAGGTTTTCTGAAGAAGCACTTGCAGGGACCCTACTTCGATCTTGAGAAAATATGGGAAGAGCATGCGTATTATGAATTTGGAGATCGATCTGTGGAGAAGACAATGGCCACCATGGTGCAGGAGCCTTACGTGAATCACATTCCAACAGTAAGCGGCATTCTCTATCTATCAATGCCAAAGCTAATTGAAGCTAGGTCACTGGAGGGATTGGACGCGCTCAGTTGAGCAAGTTTTACCTCAACCACTTTATCTTCAATAACCCCGAAGATACTGAGCTGGATCTCATTAGTCGCACGATTGGGACAGACCGGATAGTGGACGAGTTTATATTCTGCTTGACAAATAACAAGGAGATTGACTGGCTGTAAGTAGCTATTCAGTTGCGTCTCATTCGACAGGCAGCGCACTGACTGGAGTAGTATCCCCGGAATCCCACCAACTGGAAAGCCTCTCCGCATACCAATGACAGCGATTGTGAATATTCGAGGTGATCGACTTTACCACGAGCATATTGCCTGGGATCAGGCTACTATCCTCGTACAATTGGGACTGATTCCGGAATATCTACCTTATCCTTATACGCTTCCCGACGGAAGACAAGCGGGCCCGGGGAAGCGCTTCGAATACCGTGTTCCTGCTGGTGGTGCGGAAACAGCCCAAAAGCTGAAGGATGAGCACTCCGTACCGTCAAACCAAATGTTGGAATATGCGGTACGGGAGGTTGATTCTTGACTTGGACAATCCTTGCTCACTTCTTTTTTCGGTCTTGTTTTGACCCTCATTCTTAATAAATCAATCCACATGGTTGCCAAACACACTCAGCGAATCCTTCCTGTATCAGTAACTACTAATATATTGGCACTATCACTAAGGTAAGCATCAGTGATCCAGACACACATCATTCGTGTTTACGTTTTCTGGAAACTCAAGTTGTAGATATAATCCGGCACCTGGAGAGCCACTGTCCGGTGATCCAAATTCATCTGTTGCTGCTTCAATCAAAACCCGCACGTCCGGACCAAAATCTGCATACCTTTGGACATTGTCCAAGATATCTACAAATAAGTTCGACGTCAGAGTGGACAAACTTTGCCGTCTTCCGAAAAGAAGATTCTTAAAACGATACTATCATCCTAGAGTTTAAAAGGAGAGCCGGTCCGATAAAGGGTAAAGGTGGTCTCCGACGTAGTATGACTCCCTTTTCACAGTATTTTTATTTCCTGTATACCAATTTGCTGCTTGTTGGCGCTTGATTGAGTCTTGTTCCAGAGTAGCATGCTATTGTTGCACTGTTTCTTGTACACACTTAATGCTTTTAACAACTTCCCCTAAATCCTGAACTATGTATTGATGAAATATCCAAGGTCTCTGCGAAGCTCTTGAAGTTTTCGAGACGTGTTATTGTTGCGGATGACGTACTCCAGGCACTCCGGTGCTTAATGCAGTTATAAGCCCAGTGGCTAGGAGGCTAGCTCGGGAGGGCTTGATACACATAGAACGACTGGAAAGCAAGGGAACGAGAACACGAAGCTTAAATAGAAGTAGTTGTTGATGATTTCCAGGAGTTGAACTCCGCTAGCTAGGGAACTTCTGCTTTCTGGGCAGCGAGTTCGGCGGCGCCGGGGTGGCGTTCCCGCATAACACGACGCAGATCGGCGAGATTAGACACTAAAAAGAGCGAGACACAAGCACTGCATTTTTCCATTGCAGGGACAGTTGGCACAAAAAGGAAGGGAATAATCTGCAGGCAACGCAGTCAAAACAACGCGTCGATCCGGCACTGCCAACGCCGCCGCCACGACTTAGGGCAAAGCGAGAGCGCCAAAGACAACAAGATAAACATACTGGCGCAACGAGAAGATATGAACGAGATTGGAACGAGATTTGAACGACAAAACGAAAGAATTGGCTTGACAAAAGGACTGACTGACTGTTGACTGAAGGGAGGAAAACAACACACTGTGAAGACTGAGCCCTATGTTGCTATGGTACCAAACAGGACAAACAGCGGCTCCACACCACCACTGCAGAGCAGGCAAAGAAAGCAGCACTGCTGGACCCATACTGCGCGAGTTTTTACCCACACTGCGAGCCACCGGCCTCCAAAATGCTGCGCAACGATTGGCTCTAAATAAATGGAAGTAGGGGAAGTCACGTGGTTATACGTGACACCAGTTGAGATAATGTGTGAGACTCCGTATGAAGCATGAGTCCAGGGTTATGCTTTTCCCATTCATTTTTTATTGAAGGGTCGTTTCGGCTCATTGCTTGGGTAAGAGGAAGGTATGCAAGTGCGCATATTTGAGCCCGAGATCTTTCATGTACCTGGCGATTTGGCCTATATTTTATTAGGATGCTTAAATCTGGATCCAGAATCAGTAAACTTACCGTTGTATTGCGGAGTTTCTCTCCTTTGAAAGGTGAATATTGGGCATCATCTGAGAGATTCTGTGGGCTTCGACCCAGTCGACCTTAAACTCCCCAAGCCAAGATTCCGTGGAATATGCCATGTAGGTTACAAAAATGACTAAAGTCATCTTATATTAGTCCTGTATGGTGATCCTTATAGACGCTGGGGTATTGTGGCAGATTCCCACGCCGCTGTAGTTCATGATGAGCATGTCGGGCATTTTCTCGTACAGGCAGGAGGTTCTGTAGAGTTCGCTTGCAGTGAGTCTCTTATCTTCAGTGGCCCTGCTTATTACCAGTTACCTGTGTATGGAAGACAAGGGTAAGAGGGTAAATTATGGTGGCTAATTGAAGGAAAAGCTGACACAGAATTGGGAAGTGAGAGACCAACAAAGCCATGCCGTTTCCTTTACGGTCTCAGTAAATGGTGAATAATCAGTCCAGCCCTTCCTTTTTTAGAAATGATTTGGAGCAAGGGAGTCTCTTATGGTAGTCCATAAAGATAAAGGCTTTCATATCTGTAGTGTCCAGCGAAATTTGTGACTTGCAGAACCTTAACTTGTCTTCGAAGTCCATACAATCTTTTAAAAAAAAATAACTCTAAGCCTGGAAATTACTTATACAACTTCATTATAATGCAGTCCAGCAGGCCATAGTTAG
Source organism: Aspergillaceae sp. MA 6039 (assembly GCA_003004485.1). NCBI lineage: Eukaryota > Fungi > Ascomycota > Eurotiomycetes > Eurotiales > Aspergillaceae > Aspergillaceae sp. MA 6039. The sequence continues at coordinate 118,661 of PQMF01000007.1, read as the reverse complement.
CTTTCATGAAACATTAAATCTTAACATGCCTTGTCTATGCTTAATAGTAACTTGACAAATGTGACTGAGAAGACCCAACAAAGTATCTATGAATCTCCTGACACTCATACATCTTTGAGTTCACCAACAAAACAACAAAATCTGTTCTGGATCAAGTCATACTATGAGCTTACATGAGGTTCCTATGTGTGTCTAATACTGTACATAATACTGGTGCAGTATTAGTCCTGGCTAATTGATCACAGAAATAGGTTGACCCGTTCCGGCAAGGTTTGGGAACGACTGCTCTGCTCATAACCATGACTCTCTCTAGTAATCAATTATCCGGAGATTTCTGCCTACTCCAAGGGTATCACAATCTTCATCTGGTTGTCTATCTACACCGTCTCTGACTCCAACTACTCCGGGTTCTCTGTCTTACCAAGGGCGAGCTGAAAGAGCTACCTTCGCACGGCCTTCAGCACTAATCACCTCGTTGATCTCATATCCCTTTTACTATGTGTGCTGAGCGGATGTTTCCAAGATTACAATAGCAAACAGAGCTCCCAAGCCCAGTTGCTGATAAAGAAGCGGGAACGCCATTGCACAATGGTTTCGGGTTGTGCCGCTGAGGGTTAGAGGCAATTGGGGAAAGTGTTTGCAGGATCTTCATTGAGCTCCTCCGCGCTGCTTGGGTCATTGTCGTATCGAATGTCATCGAGGAGATGTCCAACCGGGTCCCCCGCCTGGTACGCTTGGTAAGCAGGGGAAGGATTGCTGGCAGTGGGGGGGCTCTCCTTATGACAGGGCTGGCCCCCTCCTATTTACTGAGCTGCCCTCCATCTTCAAAGAAAGAACATAACCAAAATGGTTACAAATCAATCTGCTATATGCTCTATGCAAATTCCATTCGATAAATAATAAACGCAACCCGGGGTATCATGTACGTACTAGTACGAAGTAAATACATACTATGTTATGATCTGACCTGTATTCACTATGTTATGTTCTGAATCATAAACAAGGTGGTGTAGACCCACTCTTCCAGTCATGCTTGGTAAATATGACGCTAAACCCAAACAGGCACCTGACCATACCGTATAAAGGATCGTCACGCGGATCCAACCGCACTGGTGGGTCCTGATTACGTGAGATAGTTTCTGCAGATACTCCACAATCTCCATAATAAGCTATATCTATAGTTACATCGGCTTATCATAGATTGAAGAGGCCGTAATATACCCACTTGTTTGTGTTGCTTATGCCCGAGAATAACTCCGTATACTCCGACTCCGGGAGTATTAAACCCGCAGGTTTCCGGAATCCTGCTGGGTCTTATGCCCCCGGGAATAGTACCACCTCGAGATCAGGGCATTCTTAGGATACCTGACAGCAGCCGTGATGCATTTCCAAACGGCGTCTTTACTACTGCTGGCTGTGGTTCCAGTTTCTCTGGCGTCCAAACTGCCTGTGGTTGATCTTGGTTATGAGCTGCACCAGGCTATTTCATTTAGTGTCAGTTTCCGTGGACGAACTTTATAGTTGCGAGTGCTAAGGCTAATACCATACGCAGCAATATGCAAATGCCTACAACTTCTCCAACATCCGGTATGGCGCCCCGCCTGTGGGTGATCTGAGATTCCGTGCTCCTTTGCCCCCAGCAAAGAACCGTACTCAAGTCCAGACTGGCGCTGAGGGCCGTGTCTGTCCCCAGTCATCGCCCCTCTGGCAAGACGATATCGCTCCGCCGTTTCTGAAGAGCTACCTTCGGGGACGACCGTTCAGCCAGTCCTCGAACATCTCTTCATATTCCTATAAACCAGAGCCAATGGGCCCCCAAATGACAGAGGACTGCTTGTTTCTTGATGTAATCGCCCCCAAAAAAGCATTCGACCGAGGACAAAACAAAACTATTATCCCCAAGAAGTGTCTGGCTCCCGTCTTGGTCTGGATTTATGGTGGTGGTTATGTGAACGGAGACAAGAGCTCATTTGATGCGCTGGGGCTTATGAAGCGGAGCCAGAAGAGCGGCAATGAAATCGTCTATGTTGCTTTAAACTACCGAGTAAGTAGGGCCTGTGAACTGCAAATGACCCGCATCCCTGACAATTAAATCAGTTGGGCGCTTTCGGCTGGTTAGCAGGAGACTCCCTCACAGCGAATGGCACGGCAAATGCTGCTCTGCACGACCAGCGACTGGCCCTAGACTGGGTATACAAAAATATCCATCTCTTTGGAGGCGACCCTCAGCGTGTCACCGTCATGGGCGAATCGGCTGGTGGAGGATCCATCATGCACCAAATTACAGCGTATGGCGGCAATCGCGGCCCGGCGACCTTCCAACAGGCAATCCTCCAAAGTCCTGGCTGGTTCCCTCTCCCCGCTGAGAACCAGCAGGAAGCCACTCTTCAGCAATTCCTTGATCTTCTCAATGTCAGCTCAGTGGAACAAGCCCGTCAACTGCCATCTGGGAAGTTGATCGCTGCCAACGCATACCAAGTCGCGACGAAGTCGAGTTATGGACAGTACACTTACGGCCCCGTAGTTGACGGTACATTCGTGCCGGAGCTTCCAGGAAAGCTGCTACTGGAAGGCAACTTTGACAAGAACCTCCGCATTATGGTCGGCCACAACGCCAACGAGGGACTCCTCTTTACTTCGCCTTCCAGCAACAGCACCAAGTCATACGCAGCCCTCTTGAAGCAAGAACTCCCGGGCATTAAAAACAGAGTGCTGGACCGTGTAACCAATAGCCTCTACCCGCCTGTCTACAACGGTACATACGGCTACACCGACCCCATCCAACGCTTTGCCCTAACAGTCGCCGACGTGGTCTTTCAGTGCAACACGGACTATTTCAATCGCGCGTTTCACCGACAGACGTTCGCTTATATGTTCGATATCCCCCCTGCGCTACATGGTGGCGATATTTCGTACACTTTCTACGATCCTGGTGCAAACTCCTCGTCGGGTGTGGCAAATCCATCTGTGGCATTCGCGTTGCAGGATTACATTACCAGTTTCACGCAGACGGGACACCCCAGCTCCGCCATTGGACCGGTGTTTGAACGTTATGGCGAGAAGAGCAATCTACAAAGATTGGGTCCGGTGAATATTACCACTATTCGTGATCCGACGGCTAACTCACGGTGTCGGTTCTGGCAAACTGCACCGTATGCTCAGTGATCATGTTCATTAGAATCCATTTTGTATATATACATGCATGTACATATCTAATGCACAGCTGCGCCGGAGAAATTTAGCCTATTATTAATAATGATTGCACTTCAAATTTAAGTAAGAAAATTTCTGGCCCTGTTCATTGATCCTCGGGCCCCGTTTAACTGGAACCCGGCAATTATCCTCAGTGAATTCCCGATTGCTGAGTGATTAGTGTTCCACCGGAGGAGTCGGTTTATATCCATGTCATCCCGCCGTCTCCACCGCTGTCCTCCGGTGATGGGGATTATAGTAGTGGGTTGGATGCACGCAGAATACCAGTATACAGTGGCTACATCGCCATAATATCCTCCTTCACTCCGAATTCTCATGCCTACCGTAGCGAAGCTCACTGTGTCTCTCACAACCTCAGCATCAAAATCCCCTACACTAGCATCTCCGCGTCCCTCAAGAAAGACACCTCTGTCCTCAACAAAAAACAAGTCTATTTCTCGTCTATCAGTCGACGAGATTACCCCTGGGCCGAGAACTACCGCTTTGCACTTCTAGAGCCCGGAAGTGAGCGCGCAAAGTATCCTGGTGTCTTGGCACCGGCCATTTACGCCGAGATGGTGATGGGGTCGCCGTTGTCTATTTCTACTATCTGACCTTGTTTTCTGCTAAATTGTGATCACAGACAACTACTGCAGTCTTTCACACTTGGACTGAGCAATATACAGAGCAACTGAAATTGCTTGCTGAGTATGGCACTCCAAGAGGATTTAGAAACGTTCAGGTAGCCAAATAATCTCTATATTCTGCCTCAATGAACGTCTAGATAGCAGACTTCCTCTGGGATGCGTTTTAGAGCTTGCAGTGAGAAAAAAAAGAAATGCGTTGGCGCGTATGCTCAGAGATGTGGTGTTAGGGTAGGTAACCAGGAAGCGCTGAAAATTGCGGGGTTTTTATTGGCAATTTGGACAAACAATAAAGACGACATAGGACTTTTACTAATGCCTAATTTTTCTTAATGGCTCTTAGTCATTGAATATGTTTGATCATATTTATTGATCACCCCGGAGAGTTAAAGCTGATAAAAAGGGAGACATCATCGACTATAATTTTACCATTCACATTAAAGCAACACCAAAGCAGGGGACTCCAAAGCCCCCAAAGCCCCAAAGAGACAAGGATCCTGAGCCTCCATCCCCAGTATCCCAAGCTATGCTTCTCATTTCGCAAAGACAGGCGCAATCTGGTTGATGTCCCAGCCAGATCTACCTTCAAAACCGAGAAGAACGCCGGTCCCTAGGTCAGGAATTTGGGCGTAATTGCCCAATGGGCCTCCAACCAAGAACTCTCCGCCTTTATCAGTCTTGAAATAGAGCTGGTCGGTACGCATACCTACCCGCTTACTACACTTCGTGATGACCTCATTACCTGCGAGGTTGAAGGTGTAGGACTTGTAGTCGTAGGGCGGTGCGCCACCAATAAGTCCTGCGGATGCTGAGCCTCCTCCCTCATATGTAACCTGAAGCTTGCGCAAGAGATTACCAACATCGGAAGCACCCCACCATCCTTCCACCTTCTCCACACGACGATCGAGACGGAGAAGAGAATAGGGAAGACCACCGTTATCACTGCCATGATGGTGGAGCGGATTATGTGTACGCTGCACTTTGTATCGTTCCAAGAAATAGGGTTTCAGCCGGTAGATCTTAGAGGAGTCCGACGTTGCTCTGAAGCCAGCAAGGTATCCGCTACCAATGTCCATCTCCATGCCGTAGTCCTCGGAAGGGTCCTCAATAGCACCGCTAGTCATAGTCTGGCCTTGGTCGGTTTTTATCTCGATTTGCTCAACAAACTCATCTGCCCAGACAACAAACGAAGTAATCTTCTCGTTCTTCGCTAGGTCGATCGTCTGCGGACTATCTCCATCCGGAACGCCTATCGTTGCTGCCGTATTGGAGACATCATCCCAGACAATACGAATGGCCTTGATGGATTCTTCAGCGGTTTCCCAAAGCTGAATGGTCTTTACAGGGTGATTGACGTCTTTTTTGTCGAATATAGTGCCGCCGCGACCTCCGGTTGAAAGGTTAGGCACAAGACCTTTACCATATAGCGGAGGCCAACTGAGTGCAGAAGACATGGGTGCAAATAGGCATAGAGAGGATGAAATGAGATGCAAGAGCTTCATAACGTGGATATGCTCCACCAGAGAAAGGACTGTAGGGTTGGTAAAGAAAGAAGCGAGCCGAGTCTGGTCGAAGCAAAGATGCAGATTTATAATTCCAATGAATCCTACGCGACAGTATCTTTACGTCAGACATTATTGATCGTACTCACCTTCGATCAAGGGGGTCTCCGATGGCTTGGCCCTTTGGCAAGGATCGCACAGACAAAAAGGAAAAAGTGACTCTCGCAAATGTAGGTTATGGTGAGAATGCAAGCCAAGAATGGGCCTGGTGGATGGGGGCTTCCTGCATGTTGGGGGTTTCAGGGAATGTCCAGATTGTGCGAGCTGGATCTTGTTTATTGTATGCCTGGTGAAACATGATGATATTCACAGTGAATATCATTAGGCCATTTTCCAGGACATGCATGCATATCATATGCCAGGGTATGAGCTAAGTGCCTAGAGCATCAGGCTTGAGGATCACCGCCATGATAATCATCAGTCAATAGATCTCAGGGTGCATGCTCAGACAAAGCAAGGACAGATTGGTAATCGCAGAAAAACCACAGCGGACTAATGGGCTAAAGTGACGTAGTGATGCGGAGATATGTCACGATTGGAGCGAAATCCAACAACTCTAGATAGGCAAAGGCCTCTGAGGCAATGCAGCCGATTTGCGTTCCATGATCACGATAGAAGAAGTATGAGATGCATTTTACCCCAAACAAAATATAGTTCTCGGCCCGAAGCGATCATGGTACTGATTGACTTGGCATAACAGCAATAAGACACGACATGACCTCATCAAGTCCCGCAATCGAAGATTCACGCTATGCATGTTCTTTAAGTGGCGATATGCGCCTAAACAACAATTTCAGAAGTGGCCATGGAGTTTGAGGTTGAACGGAATGGGCAGTCCCGCTCAGCTTGACGGACCTTAAGCCCTTGCAGGATATGCAAGATTGAGTTCCACTCTAGCGACAAAAATGCCCAGCCAAGAATGTCCCTCGCATAATGGAACTTCACACTCTTCGCGCGAGATATTGATGAAGGGGATGATGGACTTGGTGTTGATCGATATCCTAAACGGAAGCTTTCTTGTTTCCCCAGAAGCAACTATAAATCATCGACTATTTCCTTCTAATCATATAACTCTATCAGAATCTTTCGCAAGTATATTCCTCAATCTGAAGGAATCAGATCAACTTAACTGTTTGCCCTACTCGAAAACATGAAGAGCACTTCCGCCCTCATTCCTTTACTTGCCTTGTTGAACCCCATTGCCTCCGCGAAGGACCCGAAAGATCTTTATCTCGAGCTTTGTCCCAGGTCGGGCCCCGGTAATGGCTCAAAGGACATCGGAGGCGGAAAGACGATGGAGTGGACGTGTGATGTCAAACCTGACGGCCTCGACCCTTATATCAACCCTTCCCCAACTGCCGAGTCTCCTCAAGCATGTGCAGAGCTCTGCAAGAATGGCAGTGGTGGTGAATGCAAGTTCGGTCTCTGGCTGTACAACAAAAACGTCTGTCAGCTGTTCAATGCTGAAAAGGACCACAAAAAGCAACGCGCAGCTGTCATAGTGTCCATCAAATCAACCGAAAAAGAAGGTGACGGCCCCGTCACCACGGAAGGTGATTGTGATGACATGGAAAACTCTCTCAAGGACTGTGAGGAGAGCGAGAAAGAGCTAGAGAAAGAGCTGGAAAAATGTAAGAAGAACCAGGAGGACGGCGGCGACTGCACTGATGTTGAGAACTGGCACAAGGAGTGCCAGCAATCTGAGGAGGATTTGAACAACAAGATAAAGGAATGCAACAAGGGGAAAGAAGAGTGCGACGCCAACCTTGAGTCTATCAAAGGTGGAGCCCAAAATCTTGACAACCTGATCACAGAGTGCGCCAAGGACAAAGAGCAGTGTCAGAGTGATCTCTCAAATTGCAAAGACAGCCAAAACATGTGTGAAGACAGTGACGTGGAGCAGCTAGTTGAGGACATGGATACATGTCCTGATATGGATGGTAAACAACGCAAGGTTGGTAGGGTCACTTACACCATTCACTGCAACCAGGGTGTGGCAAATGGAGTGAAGGTTCTGAGGAGTGAGCCTCTCTACTTTGCCCAGTGCCTTTCCGCCTGCTCGAAGGATCGAAACTGTCAGGGAGTGAACTGGTGGCTCAAAAGTAAGAATCGCTGTACCATGTTTTCAGAATACAACCCTGCCCTTAGCGCCCGGGGCGCGTCACAGCTCATCGCTGCCATCCCAACCAAGAAGAAGTAAACCAGTGCAAAGGAAAGCACAGTCTAATTCGAGGGGGGGAGGGGGCATATGACATCAATTTTGATTTTTGGGATTTCTGTTCAGAGGCAAGAGTTGATTCATGTGAAGGATTGTTTCATGTTGGTTAGCTTGAGGAATTTGTGAAAGATGCAGTGGACTACAGTAAAACGCAGTTGACCCCAATATGCAAATCTTGTCATAACAAGCAATCTTCAGAAAAGAGAAGTAGGAAATTTGAAGAAGCAATCATGCGTATTTCGCAAATCGACCGCGGCCCAGTACTATACCTCTGCTCCAGGATTTTGAGTGGGACGGGCAAGATCTACAGCAAATATCCACCAAGCTGCATTCATTACTTTATAGAATGGCAGATCACCCACAAAAAGAACCATGGTGAAGGAAACAGAAGAATACCTGGCATTGGCCCCAAGCGCCTACTGGCAGCTGTTTATAGAAGGAAGATATGGAATGTCTCTGGATAGAATGTCTCCTGCAACAAAATTTTCAGGGCGTATAACACCGCGATGGTTGTGTGAGTCAAAGGGAGGGTGGAGGAATAAAGAGATGGTGCGGCCCGAGTTGGGATAAAAAAAATAAAAAAAAAGTGTTAAGAGGCCATAACAACACTATTCAATTGTTGTTGGAACAGGGTGCAGCTGTTTATGGAGGATCAAGATGTGAGGAACAACCAATTCCACTATCAGCACACATTGCAATGAATGAAGAGCGTCGGGATGTAATAGAGCTGCTCAGTTTGCATGGCGTCACACTTATGGATTGATACTATGGAGAAGATTTTATAAGTGCGTGCTGAATAAAAACGTGGTCAAAAGAATTATTTCCAAAGCAAGGTAACAGGCTCTCCAAACAAACTCCAAACCAATAACACCGTGTGCCTCGTTAAAACCCATTGGAAAAAACTTTGTAGGGTAAGACCTCAATGAAAAATACCCAAAAAAAGTACGCCTATAGGTTAACAACACAGCAAACTAACACACTCCACCCAACTCTCGCCAACGGATCGGCGTTGGCGCAATGTAGCCAACGAGGCCTCGTCCGTCCCATCCCGGACACAGAAAGTCTAGTGGCCTAACGTATCGGGAGGTAGCAGGTGCTTTGTCGACGGGAGGGTTGTACCAGGCATGTCGGCGGGTGTCCCTGGTAAGTTCGCCGTCATTGTCACCACCAGGAAGACACTTTTGGTCGTAGTAGTCGTCTGCCTGCTTCAGTGATAAAGGGGTGGGCTGTCTGGTAAGACCGTAGTTTAGCCGCCCCTCTCCCAGTCTGGAGGGCAGAGGCTCCTGGAAGGAAATATGCCCGGGGTTCCAGTACCGATCCTGAGCAGACGATCGTTGGCGGGCAGCCAGTGTGGCCATCACTGCCCCGGCCTGGAGAGTGCCGGGTAGGTGGTCATCCCATTTGACTGGAAAGGGGGTAGGCACGCGTCTGAGCCCGCAGCTAGAATTTATTGTCGAGCTAGGCTGCGGCTCAGCAAAGGAGATGTGCCTGGTTCCGTTCCGGGTTTCCTCAGCGCGTGCCTCACGCTTGACTCGAGACCTGAGATCGCGAAAGCGCTGTCGGATGGTACCCTTCGCCATTGTAAACTGTTGAAGTTAGACATGTTTCACAAATGGGGAAGGACTTACTATTTCAGTAGATCTAATACGAGAGAAGAGATGGCCAACTGGTGGCTTAAGATGGTAGCTAGAGAGGACCGTTTGTTTCACACAAGAGAGTTGTGCTTGGTCTTGTGCTTTTGCTCCCTTGGTAGATAATGGAAGTATATAGTAGATGAGTGTAGGAGGAAAGCAGAGACGAAGACGAGGCCAGGAATCAAGGGGGAGTTTTGTAGCCCATTGTAGACAACTGTTCATGAGAATTCTACGGTCTGGTTATCCAGCAGTCGCTCATCCGGAAAATTGACTTACCAAATTTAGAAGATGCCTTTTTGCGCGCCGTTGGGTAGGGGCCTTGGGCTGTCCAATAGCAGGCTCAAGGACTACAGGCATCTGTCGAGTTGCAAGCTGTGCCTGGCAAGAGCCGTGGCCTGTAAAAGGCAGCGAGCTTGCCTGCAATCGAGCCATGAGGAGACCTAAGGGGTCTGTCTGCGTACTCTAGGGGAAAGCACGGGGGCTTAGGGCTGCCTTCCTCTTTCAGAATCACAGTCTTCTCTGGCCCCCCTGCATACCAATTTTACTCCCCGGTCACAGTCTAGCTCATTGGGTCTTCAGTGGGGTATTTTATACCAACTGGGTTGAGGTACCTGCTTTTGGGCAATGTGTAGTTTATTAAATCAGTATTGGTTGTGTTTGTAAAGTGGGGAATACTAAAATATATGGCGTTCCAAAGGATGGAATCTAGATGAGTCTTGCAGTCTCCATGAACACATAGAAAATATTCATTGCTATTCACCTTTGAGTGTACAGTGTATAGTCTCTCTTCAAGCATACGAATATGTCAGTATGATATCTTGACCTTGTGGTGGAATATTTGAATGTACGGACAGTTCAGCTCTCACACTGCACCATCCTGTAATCAATATATAATAGCGACAAATTGGTTTTTTTGCTATTTTTCTTATAGTCTACCGGCGATCTTGAACGCCTCTTCTGGAGATGCCATATGTCAAGAGAAGCCGGAAATATAGGAGACAAGATTACTCCATACGCCAGAAGCTGTTGATCATTCGTTTCCATCCCGGGAACATGCATCGATTGCTGCCTTGGGAAGATAGGCAGACGCTTTTTGCCTACGGAGTGTAAGTGGACCTATCTATCAATAGGAACAGACCATGTCTTAGTCATAGATGATCCTAACTGGGCTAACTATTTGCAGATAAGCATTAGCCAAGCATTAGCCAAGCATAAGCCAAGCATTGGCCTGGAGACCCTGATGGAGACCCTGATGGAGACTCTGATAAAAACCCCGATGGAGACCCTGCAATGGCGCGATATTGATGCAAATACCACTATTTTGCTGACTTGTGTTATCTAAGCAATCCTTGGTTTGTGTCAAAACAAATAGCTAATAATATTACTCGGAGTGACCTACACAGCACCTACCAAAGACGGTTCCCGCGGACCCGGAATCGCAGGCACCAGCATTCTACGAGGCAGCCGTTTCAGACCCTGATTGGAGCCAGATTAAGCGCGCAGATGATAACTGGAACGGAGTACATATACTCCGCAGACAGCGCGTCCGATACGGACTTGTCATGGTGTTGTGGGGATTGGCACGGCATCGCCACGCCGAGTCTTATATTGTCCGCGTTCTCTGACAGTTGACATTTGACAGTTGACCTCCACTCGTTCAGTCGCTCATTATATACCACGGAGTATTATCTTCCTCTACATCATGTTCGCTCGCTTTTTGTGTGTAGCCCTTCTCGGGGCCTCTGTTTGCAGGGCCGCTGTCCCTGATGGCAATGCAAACACCATCCACGAACTACGTCTCCAATGCACACCCTGCGCCTTTGCAGACCGGCATTGTAAACAGGACGCATACCTCGTATGTCCCAGCCTACCTTAGGAAAGGAAGAGACAGCAAAACTAATATAACAGACACTCTCCTTAACAACCCAAAACGATACCCTCCTCGCCAATGACCATGCCATCTTCCCGGCATCGCCAAGGAATAGACACGGGCATTTCCCGGCCGTTCGACACTGGGATTCGAGGACTAATCGCGAGACGCAGGATGTTCAGGTTGCTTGTACCTTGGCCGTTGCCCAGTCCGGAAGTTCTAGTCATGGCACATGTCAGGTGAAGGATTTGGAAATGACCCTCCTCGACACTCATGGGAACCTCGCCTCCCCGATCCCGCTATATATCACCCTCATTCAGTGCGCAGATAGGGTCGTGATAGCCAACGTTGGCTTGCGCCAACACAAACCCACGATAGCACCGCCCCAGACAAAAGTCGCAAAACTGAGTACCTGGGTGAAATACTGGAAATATCAAATCGGTTCGTACGTGATCACCAGGGAAGTGGCTGGGGGGCTATCCGGTCTTTCTCAGCTCCAGGCTACCTCCGATAATAGCCAGGACACCACTCCAGAAGACAACACCCAAAAGGAAACCCACCATCCCCACCGGCCCCGGCCGCATAAAGAATCGGCGTACCGCCCCTATCGCGGCGACCATGCCGTCCCGCGTCTCCTCCGGCCGGTACTGCTCCCTGCGTTACTGGGTATCCTGGCCGGACTTGTGGCGTGTATATTTGGGTTTGTGCTGGGGAGGATTACGATGGCGGCTTATTTTCAGGCGAGACACGTCTCTGTGGTTCGGGATGAGGAGCGGGAGGGTGAAAGGGGTGTTTTCCCAGAAGATGTGATTGAAAAGTAGGTTTAGGAAGCTGCAGATGTATGTACTCCGAGTAGTTACTTTGTCAGAATGTCTATGATCCACTCGTTACCTTAGCGGCAAATATAGTCTGGTTGATAATGTTATAAGAGTCAAATTAGTGATACGAAAGGCCGGCTGGCCCAATGGTAAGGCGCTTGACTACGAATCAAGAGATTGCAGGTTCGACCCCTGCGTCGGTCATTCTTTTTCTTTTCCTTCCCCCCAACCGAATGCAGTATACCAAATTTCCAGGCATTAAAGGCTTCCCTTTGGCTCACTGCAGCTTGAATAAAGTAGCTCCTATAAAACGAATCGCACCCCACACACAGATTCGCGAACCTTATTGCAATATAGCCACTATCGCCCGCCGACGAGACCTTCTAACCCTCTTGAATGATCCAGTGACTCCTCGTTGGTTTTGACCTAGATTCTCTGAACTAACATACCTTTGAGACATTGGCAGATTGCTCCTTCGACCAGATTCGAGCATCCGATGAGCTTCCCGGAGAGTGTATAGCAGCTGACCTACTGGGCCCATGTCCATTGTTGGCGAAGACAAAGAACGGAAGTCGGATCCTTCATGTATTGTGGTTGACCCTCTTTCTCGCAGGCACGGCTGAAAGCCAGTATTCCAATGGAGTTTTCAATTAAAAAAATGCTCTTGCTAAATCCAGTCTACTCCCACCAAAAGCCACGAATGGGATTGTGCCGCTGCTATGGAGCTCCAAAGTGGACGAAGCTTTTAGCAAAACATGCGCCACAGCTTCCTGATGAGACTTTGCAACTGAGGGGCTCAGAGTTAAATACAGTGCTTTTTACAATTCGCCAAATCCGACACAGCAGTTCACCGGCTGCCAATTAGGGCACGGGGTGTTGGTTTGCCGGCCCTCGATGCTACGAGGTTGGCAGAGAGGCCTTACAAGATCCATTACGCATTTAGTAGATAATATGCATCTTTCCATGACCATGGATAAGGATGCCCCTTTCAATTAGCCATTACTTGTCAACGTGATTGTTTTCATGCCTGACGTCTTTTCTACCCGCCAGCTCCCACGGCATGCCCCACATCCGCGCTCCGCAAGGGGCAGCATCAAGTCAATATCTGAAGAATCATACATTCACGTCGAACCGCCCGCTCCAGAGGAACTATAGAAGGAGCAGCCTCAGGAAACAGCAAACGCAGAAGAGCGTCCCAAGGCCAATTGAGACCTGGTCGGGAGAGAGGCACTTGACGGTCTTGAGACAGTCAAGTGCTGGGTGAAGGTCAAACACCAGTTGAAAGCAATCGCCCAATGGGTGCATATTTGCTTTGGCATGAGGACGATCTGCGGAAGGATCGGTATAACATGGTATTCCATGGAAATCCGCGAACGCGGAAACAGCCTACCGTCTACGAAGATACTCAGCTTTACGGAGCGGCGGGAAATAAACGCTATAATTGAAACCGCGTCTCAAGTTTTCTGATCATTGTACAAAAACTATTTCTAGCTCAGAACTTCCTTGTCTCCTGTTTGGCTGATGTGCTAATGTACAAATTTTATGGAGAAACATCAATATCATGGAGATCCAAACTCCATCCCACCATCGGACGAACTCGTGGTGACAGGGCAGGATTCGAATTCCTATTTTCCATCGAAAACCGTGTGAATCATGTTGACTCTTCTGGCCACCCAGCCTCAGTGTCGTAAGAAAAAGCTCTCTGAAAAATTGGTCTGGTCAATACCTGATTTTGGGTATTGGTCATGGGGCACAATGCCAATGACCTTGGACCCGTATGAACAGGCTGTAGGTAGAGCTTAAAGTACAGAATCAGAGGTGAGCTTCACAGACAAGGAATTGAAGCTTGATTGGCAGGCGAAATTGAGCTTTGCACCAAAGCTTCGACGAACTCTGCTGGGCATCACCTGGGGTAAGCCTTGGGGTGATGTGGCAAAGGTTGGTTGAAAGGCACATGGAGAACCATTGGCGGTACATGTTTGTTGCATATGTAGAGGGTGAGTCTATTTTTTCGTTTGTTCTAGCTTGCTGTTCTTACGAGCACCATCTAATGCCTTTTCCACAGGTCGGTCATATTCTGCATCAACTACGCCATTGGCCCGTAAACTCCAGTCTATTCAGTGTAACCACCATCTTCTCTTATCGTCTGGACCAGAACAAAACTTTCCTTGAGATCGAGAAAGACTTCTCCGAGAAAAAATAAGATAAAAAAATCAAATAAAGAAAGAAAAATAAAAATAAATTAGTTGCTCCAAATCCCAGATTGCCGACAGCAATGTTAAGGCGTTCCGGGAACGTTATGGACGGATGGAAGTCGATGTTTGATGCCTCGCCTCAGCCAGCCGAGTCCGTCAGAACAAGGAACACCTTTTGCTGGACCGCCGTCGGATGCGCGACTTTTTCGTTCAGCTTAAATTAGATTTGAGACGCGATTCACTCAAAATCTCACTATGCGCGTGAATACACAAATCAGTCTACCTTCACAGTGTCAGTCTGGGACGATCAAAACAGCCCTAGTGTGGGTCATTGGTGACCGTTTACTCGATGCGGAATGGCATGAGTAAATTCTCCGCAGATCGCCCTCTGCTATGACCCCATCCAGTCAAACGGTAGTTCGACAGCCGCCAGAAGCCGATCTTTTCTGCTACTAAGGCATCTTCGGGCATTTTCAGGCGTCGGCAGCAAACCAGTTCATCAACCATTACAGCCATTAGAATGCACGTCTAGTCTTCGACCAAAGTGTTCATACCAAAGAAGACCCAGAGGGATGAGTCTACTCTGTATATCAATGACAAGAGAGTTTGACGAGGGCCTATGGTTCCTTTGTTCGGATTTACTGTATCTTTCTTTTTCTGCCTGGTTGGTTGGGTTTGGCCACCAGCTACTTCCTCGCCCTTCGTTCTCTTCCTTTCCCTCATCTCATTTATCACTCGTCATATGTTTACCCCATCCTCGCCATTACATCGTTTTGTCTTCATTGACATAGCAAACTTTTTGTCCTAAGTCGAGTGGTCAAAGGTATTGATGACTTTTGTGGACTCGATGATACCGCTAGACTACCAAAATGAACATGGCCACTTTTAAGTGGTCATTACGGGTATTCCAAGTATCTGCCTATTCAACAGGTATACAAAACCATGGATCGGCAACGCGAGCGCTGTGCTAGATATCGAATGGGAGATACCTCAAAAGCCCCAATATATCGAAGGCAATGATCCGTCGGATAATATAGTATCACCAGATCTAATCAGCACAACTTGTGCTGGCCTAGGGCTAGTTGCGGTCCGACTATTATTCCGCATTTCACATGTGAGGTCAGGCTTGCAAAGCCCACTACTCTATGTCTTTCCATAACTCCCTGAGCATTCACTACTACTTACACCACACAGAAAAACTCTTTTCTTTTTAAGAACAGTATTCTCTTCGTTTATTCTTCCCTCCTCCTCAGGATGCTCCGCCAAGCAGAAAACAGTGCCAGGACATTGCGCAGCACGTCTCGCGCGCCTGATCCTCTGACAGCACGTCAGCTATTTTACCGGGTGAAATCTGATATAGCTTCTATACAAAGGACTGGAGGCTTGGTATATGAAAATATTGAGCCTGCTGTGGGACAATTGGTGGCCGCGAGACTTGACGAGGACCCAGAGGTGGAATCAACCTGTGTCCGACTCAATTACAACCCTGTTAGGAAGGAATTGACAGTTACCATGCCCACCTGGATATGTAACAGCCAATCTTCTTGGATGAAGACGGAATTAGGTTTTGCCCTGCTTCGGGGATTTTTTGACGACGAAGAATGGGAGAGGCTCAAGTTCGCAGCGGGAACAAGTAAGTTCTTCCCTGTCTCTGCTAACTTATTATGCAAGCAAATACTCATATTTGAGTCATTGCAGGCTTTGACTCATTTTCTCATCCTTATCAGACCGCGTGGAAACAGCCTGGTCTATTCCTTGGAGTTAAAGGTCTTCATCTTCCCACGATTGTATTTGAAGTAGGATGGTACGAATCTCACCCACGCCTCATCTCAGACAAAGATCTTTGGCTCCAGGGCGGGGCGAACCATGTCAACATCGTGTTCTTGACTGTGTGGACCAAAGTGCATAAAAATGAAGTCAAAGGGTTCCTTGAGGTTTTTCGCAGAGGTGGCGCGAGTCAGGTCTATGTGAGTATACAAGACATAAAATATGATTTTGGATAACGGAATTCATTCCATATGGCACTAGACTATTTTCCCTGCTCCTGCTCCTGGATCCCCAAATCAAACTATCAATATTACACGCGCCGAGTTATACGGTGTTAAATGCGATCCGAACAAAAACGCCAGCGATTTCATCAGTCTCCAGATGGATCGCCTGCGGCGTGATTCTGAAGATGCGCTCCACGAGGAAGGATACAGGCCTATGACAGATGGAGGTGGTACGACTGCCAATGCGGTTTCTACTGGTTTTTCCTAAAAGATTTATGATCATAGGAGAGAAATACAGTCTTGCAAGCAAAACCTTCAAGTCGAACGATAAAATTCGTAGGGAGATACGAATCGGGTGTGGCGGCTGTGACTGGACCAGATATTCAACAGTCCGACTAAATTGGTTTCATGGGCCCCGTTTAGCCCGTGGCAGTCCATTTTATTCCCTTCCTTTGAATATACCCCGAGTAGCCTAAGTGTCTCATCTCTACTAATACCTATTGGCAGGTGCTGAACAAGGACAGCAGTAACACTGTCGATTCCACATTGTTATTCCGAACCCAAAATATGCCGCCATAGTCACAATATGCAGCTTTAGAGACTTTATTTTCCTGGCAACTTGCCTGCTTTTTTCTAGATCGCGCAGGGTACCTATCCACCAACAGGCACATAATAGCACAATACTGACTTTACTTCACATTCTCTATTCTGAAGCCACGATGCTGAGGATAACACAGAAAACGGACTGGGCATATAACTGGATGGCCACAAAGTATTCAACCACAATAGTGGAATGAATCTAGCAAATATCTGCTGTAAAAACGAGACAGAATGACAGGAAGATCCGATTGGTCCTGGACCCACCGAAGATAGTTAGGGAGTCGGTATTGTTGCCGGAGCGGATATTGATTAAACCAACGAAGATAGTGTCGGCCCCCTTTTAGTCGACTGGTTAACACAAAATTACCGGCATTGTATGTTAAATCACTTGCCCTGGTGCAGTCTTAGCTACGTTCCTGTCTCACTTTCTCCTCACACATAGACTGTCAGATTCAATCGGTTTGTACAACTTACAGACTATACTGGTTCTACCCAGCCAAAAGTGTTTCCGTCTTTGCACAGCTTCCTCCAGCTTTTTGGCGCCTATGATGCTCTTCCACCGGATGTACAAATTGGGCAGCGCCCTGGAATAATGAGGTGGTGAGCATTACAACGCAGGCAACCCAAAGTCCCCGGATGGTTTATCTGGGTTCATGTCCGCGACGAACTACACCTGCACCGGCAGTAGCTTTTGCGACTGCCGTTCCATCGTGGCAGCAGCTGTGACTGTTGCACGATCCATTAGTGCTTGCCTGCACTTGGCAAATGTAACTCCAAAGCTACGACGGGATGAGGCTGGAAGTGGGGCCGGGCCGGGCCGCTGTACCCGCACTAGTGCCGGGGAATCATGGTGGAGCAATTCAAAACAGAACGATACTGCAGTCTATCCGGCTGAGCGCTGATAGCCAGTACCTACATGTCTTCTTGACAGTGTGGCTAGCAATTGGATCGGCCAAATGGCTGGGGCTAATCTTGCGATAGTACTTGTAGGGCCTTTTTGACCCTTGATTGCCTGCCCAACGACTTTATTCAATTAAGAACTTAAGCGGGCTCATCTTAATGCCAATTCAATGTTGCTGTTTGTCAATCTGAATGCAATATATTCTAAGCTGAATTCTAAAATGCCATTGTATGTTGATAAGAATTTATGTATATCTGGGGAGTTAGGATATCTCAACTTCACTATCAATCCTCTTGCTTGGAATGGCTGAATGGTGCTCAATAATTCAAACCCTTGTTGTTCTCAGATTTGGTGAATAGAGAGGAGGATGCTCAGGTATAAAAGTGCCAAGCACCCGATTGGATCTCTTATTTCTGTCGCAGTCGTTAAGGGCATAGGTTTTGGGTGCCATTAACAGTATGCGCCACTATATAAATGGTCCACGGGCATGATGAGCCGAGAGTTTACCATAGTATTCTTTTTGGCCTAGGTGATTAGTACACGAGGAAATTCTAACAGTCAGGCCTATCATACTGTGATACCCTATCTACAAACAGCTCGATAACCATTCAAGTATCTTATCCCTTTGATCGTTCAAGATGGTCTCATGGATTTAAGAAGTACCACACAGATATTTCTACCTCCTATTACTACATCTCCTATTCTCTTGGGAAACCTTCCATCAAGTTCCAAAAAAGGAAAGAGCTTCTTTGCTTCAAGTCGTTGAAGATGTTAGACCTTCATGGGACTTGGTACCTCCTCTGTTGGGACTAGCATCCACTGAAGCCTATCTCCTTCCTGTCAATCTACTTTCTCCCTTTCCATTTTCTAAGACAGCATCCGTCAACTTAATCATCTTGTCTTTCTCATTTCAGTGTAAGATAGGTGAGAAAGCTGTCATTCAGAATACTAATAGGTCTGTCAGGGTTGTGTCATTATAGCAATGTCTAGTATGTCATTAAGGAGTACATTCCCATATACCCAACTGAACGACGCAAGTGCACCATGTCAACCATGGAGGACCTGCTATTGTCTTAGCTTATCCATACTCTAGTTACTTATTATAATACATCACTTAACTCCGTCAATGTTTGTTTATTCATAGAAGCATTTATACCAATTTCTACATGTAAAATATTTGTTAGATTTAGCACTACATCCTTAGTGAAATTATCACATATTTTCATAGAACCCTCTGTAAAATGACCATCACTCATTATCCAATGAGCTAAAGGAACAGAGAACAGAGAACAGAGAGTAATAACTCCTTTAAGTTAAAAGGTAAAATATTTATATATTTACCATCTATTACTTTATATCAAAGTTGATGTAAATAGGAAATAACCTGTAGATATTTCGTACAGAATCAATACTGTGATGGTTCTTTGCCTGTTAGACTTGGATCCGCATCTACGATGGTGCTAAGAGTGGAAAAGCCCCAGAGGGCCTACCTATCAGGACTATCTGATTCGGTAATCCGTAAAAAGGCCTTACCACAATTTGAGCCCAGTACCGTGAGGGAAAAAGGTTGAGGACACCGCCGCTACAGACGCGAAACCTGAAAAAAAGAAAAGGCAATCCAGTGCACCAACGACAAGTACTTCAGTGACTGGAACATGGAGCACGGCGGAGGAGGTTGCTGCCCCAATGGCGAACCAAAGCACACCTTGTTCTATGACTCCAAGACTCAGACCTCACAATGCTGCTTGGCCGATGCCAGTTATTTCAAGGACTGAAATTGCATTATGGAGAGACCTAACCTAGACCCGACTTCCTCCGGTCCTACACCGTCCACCCGAAATGGATATGCGGAACGGACGTTTGTCCCTCAATGAGAAGGACCTGGGCATCGAATACGGCAAATTACCGCATCAAGAACCTCCAGGATATTCCTCTCAGCGACGACAACGACTACTACCTCAGGAAGACCGACTACTCCAACGTCTGACAATTTCTTGTCTGCCAAAGCTCAGATGCTCGCTCCGAGGGCGAAACTATGAAGGAAACGATGGTTTTGTTGTCAACGACGTTATTGGCAGCCTACAAATGAAAGACACCAATCCCTGATGGGCTTGTACTGGCACAAATCGTGCCCCACAGATGCAAGAAAAGCGAAGGAATTCCGTGCTCAGAAGTACTGCACGACTGAGGGTTGTGGTGTCTGTCTAAGGGGTTTCAACAAGGGTGTTCGCCACACGTGCCCCGGTAACCAGGCCATTGTTGACAAGAACTCCCTTGTGTGCATGCCTTTAATGTTCAAGAAGGTTTCCTGCCTCGCCGATAACCCTGTTCCAAAGCCTACCAAAGCAGGCAACGAGGAGCTGCAGTCTTGCTTTTTCATCTGCTGCGGTTGCTGTACGTTCTTTTTTTCCAAAGCTCGCTTTCGCAAAAGCATTCTAATCCTCGAAGCTGGCAAGTGAGGACAAATGGCAGTATGCAGCTCCATTCAGGCAGCATTTATGGATGTGAAGGTGGATGGAGGTTGATCGACCGGGGGATTAGCGGTTATAACGGTAATATCATGTACTTAGCTAGGTATTGCGAGCAATTTGTATTACCAATTTGGATAAGGTAGACAATCAATGTTAATGCCTAGTGTGGACTAGCATCAAGCCTCCCATTTTGACGATATATTTGGCGTAAATCCTTTATTAAAATAGTTAGATAAGAAAGCTATATGAAATGATGTCCAAGTTCCTTAGCAGGAAGCGCAAGGAAGCATGAGGTGGCAGTATGGCTTTTGTATACCTAGGGTCTGCGGCTATTCTTGTGCCGTGTTGATGATACCAAATTGATCAGTACTATGCCCGAATACTGAGTCATGATTTCCTTTTCCCCCCACGGCCACAGAAAGAGACAATGATATATCAACCTCCAAATTCCGGTACTGGTTACGTACCGAAACCCCTATCCCCACGGACGGCCGCAGCAGAGTCCATCTCGCGGCGCTAGCATACATGTCGGACGCGTACTTCGTAGCCACGGCACTACCGACGCACGAGAAGCCAGGCGAGACCTCAGGGTTAAAGCTGACATTCGGTGCGACGCTGAACCACACGGTGTTTTTCCACAACGAGGTCGACGGCTTAGCTGCTAATCGGTGGATGTGTTCCAAACGGGAGATTTCGTGGGCTGGAGGCGAGCGCGGCCTCGTTACGTAGAAGATTTGGCCTCATGAAGGCGTCTTAGTCGCTAGCTGTGTGCAGGAGGTAGCTGGCTTTTGTTTGGCAACTAGAAGTGGGCGAGGCTCAGTGCTGACTAGCAGAGTTTAGCAGCAACCTATGATCATTGAGCTGGGCCTGGTCAGTCCGATTTCTCATTATCATTGGCGACAAGCGTAGCTCCTATTATCATCAAAAATACATAACCCCCTTATTTTGTACCTTTTTTTATTCCCACGAAGTCTCGTCGTCCATCACAGGGTCTGGGACAACAGAGAGCTTGTCACGAACAGCCCCTTCCTCGCAGATTCTCGGTAGGTCTTCCAGACGAAGAGTCCGTGGTTCCTCTCCCGGCAAAAGACAAATGGTCTGGCGCCGGTTTCAGAGGATCTGGATCCAGTCCAGCTTCAAAACCTGCCGGTCTCTTGTCTTTGGAGGCGGGAAAAGAGTCTGTCAGATATCATTATTAGACAGACACGCGTAGCCACAGACAGATAAAGACAGTGATAAACTTAGATAACCTTACCTGCTGCTTATCGAGCCTGTTCTTGCAATTGGATTCTTTATCCCATTTCCACGCCTCTACATATCCTCGTTGTGGAGGAACAATACCTGGAGGGAGACAGTTGATGTCGGTTGTGAGAACAATCCCCGGCCTGCTGTGTGACCCATCGAGTAGCATATTTGCATCATGCCTCAATCTGTCACCCCCTTCACTATAACCTGTCTCCAACACGCAGTTGGCCATTTTGCCCGCTGACTTTGATGAACGCATCAGGACCTTTCCTGCTGAAAAATGTTTGTCAGTCCATAGATTGTAATGTTGTGTAGTGTGCAGTACTCATGCCCCTGGGTAGTGATTTTGAAAATTCCTCAGAACATTGCTGCCAACAGTTCACACCCTTTGTGCATGGACCACTGAGAGGCAAAGTTGAGTGATCAGAATATTACAGAGTAGCCTGCAGGGTTTTGGATCAGTAGTTTAATGTACAAAGGGTCTAAGTAGTAGGCAATAATAATTATAATAATAAGTAATATGACACTTCTGTGTATCCCAAGACGGATCACTAGTTGTCTGAAGAAACCCACAATTCCCCTATTTATTGGTGTGCTAGGCACATTATTATGTGAATAGTCTAACCCTTTGGGGTAGTATACACATGAGATATCCGGTCCGGGGGGTTTGCAATTTTAACAACAGGAAAGGGCTGTATAGAAGGATTAAGAAGTAGGAGAGGTTTATAGAAGCTGACTTTACAGCACGTAGGAAGGTCAAGGGCATATTAAGTAGCAAAAGTGAAAGCAACGAACAATACTAGTAAAGCAAAAGGCAGAGTGAAAGCAGCAGGAAGTGGAGGTAGCAGCAGTTACAGAGGTCTTTTCAGAGCAGTAGAAAATCAATAAAAAGGAAAGACAGCAAGAAGTTGAATGCAAGCAATGACAGAGATAAAATGTAGACCACTTAGGCAAACAGTGTAAAAGCAGTCAATGGCACAGGAGAGAGAGAAGTGAGGGAAAGTGCCCAGTCGCAAACATATATAATAAGAAAGGTATATCTAGAACAGCTACCAGCACCTCAAAATCACCTCCCGGATCCTCCCCTCCCTCAATGCCGCATAAACCTTGCCAACCTGTGACCCGATCCCCGGCTTCTCTGTCGCCTTACGACCATCGTTCGCAGCGTACGTCGCATGGTCCGCCAGCCCCCGGTGCATACAAACGTCTAGCGTCTCCCGAACGAACGTGTACATCTCGCGCGACGACCGACATAGGTACGCCTTCGTGGTCGGCGCCTGGAAGAAGGCTGTTCGGTTTTGGTCGTATTCGTGGATGAGCATCTCCGCGACCGCGGATTTCCACTTCACAAGAGCCGATGCGTCCGTCAGCGCGATGTGATGCTCGGTTAGTAGGGAGAGGAGATGGCCTGTAGATGCGGTCGCTGAGCCATGAGCGCGGTCGATGAGGTCCCGTGCGGTGTTACGGAACCAGTGGTGCATGAGTTCGCCCCAGAGGGATTCGACGAGGTCTTTATTAGCTTGAGAACTAGGATCAAAGAGGTTTTGCACGATACGTTGGAGTTGCGGGTAGGCCTGTTTCACAAACTCGAGGTGCATCACGCGTAGGTCAAGAGCCTGGCACAGGGTGTACAGATACACAGCCGACATGAGAGACAGCACCTCAACTGCATCCCCCGCATATCGCGCCGCGATAAAGGCCAGCGAGTTGAGTCCCTGATTGTGCATCTCAGCGGACTGCACGTAGTTGCTGACCGGGTGGGTGAGGTAGCCCAGTTCCGACATGTACGCCGCCATGTTGATGTCGATCCCCTTGAAAGAGAAGGACACGCTAGGGTCGTCCGCGCAGAGGTTGGGCGTCAACCCCTTGCTCATGGCGGGATTGATGAGTTCCGAGCATTGCTGAAACACCATCTGCCCCAGGAACTGCAATGTCGACATGGTCCTCTCCATGGCCGACGTCACCGACGCAGCCTGGAAGTTGCCCCCGTGGTGTACCTCGCCGTTGTCCGCATCGAACAAGGGGTTATCTGTGGTCGAGTTCAATTCGACTTCCACCTGCGTGAGCGCCAGGGCCATATTCTCGATCTGCGGCCCGATCCATTGTGGCGACGTCCGGAGCGCATAGCGGTCCTGAGCCAGAGCAAACGGGTCCTGCACCCTGCCCACCCGACCGGGCGACGCCTCTGACACAAGCTTCGAGTCGGCCAGGAATTCGAAAATGTTCGCGGCCGCTTCGACCTGACCAGCATGCGGGCGGGCTTGTGCGATAAATGGGTCATAGTTCCTGCGATTCCCGACTAAAGCCTCAGTGCCCATGGCCGTGAGCACCTGCGACAGCAGAAGGAGCTGATTGGCTTCAAAGATCACCAAGCTTGCAGCACCACAGCTGAAGGCGGTCCCGTTCAGGATGGCCAATCCTTCCTTAGCTCGGAGCTCAAGCGGCGACAACCCGGCCAACACCAGCGCCTGGTTGGACGGAATGGTGCGATAACCCTGCTCCTTCCCACAGTTGATCAAGATGTCCGGATTCCCCTCCAAAGCGCCCGCGATATACGACAACGGACACAGATCTCCCGAGGCTGAGATACTGCCCCGCAGCGGGATGACCGGAGTCATGTCGTGAGCCAGCAGAGCCAGAATGTTCTGCACAATGGCTGGACGGGCCGCGGAATGTCCTCGCAGGAGGGAGTTACAGCGGGTCAGCATAGCCGCACGGACGATGGGAACTGGCATAGCATGGCTCTTCAAAGCATCCAATGTAAGCGACGAGCTGGACAGACCCTTGTCCCCGGGAAGCAGAACCGCACAGTTCTGATGCTGTATGAGAGCCTTTTGCAGATCGACATAGCTCTCCGTACGAGTGTCTGCACTTCCCCCGTAACCCGTAGTAACCCCGTAGACGACTTCTCCTTCCGTCAGTTTCTTGTTCAAAAGCGCAACCGACGCGTTCATGCGTTGGAGGACGTGATCGTCATCGGTAATCGAAGCAGAGGCACCATGGCTGCGCGCCGTCTGTTAGCTGAGCACGATAAGAGGTGTAGGAGGGGGCAGAATGCTTACTGGGCCACAGCGACAGCAGCACTCACGTCCAGAGAGTGGCCATCGAGAACGACACCCTTCTGGGCCTGTATGAGGTCGTGTAATTGACGCAAGGAGGAACGCAGGGTAGCAGTGATATCCGGCTGCTGGGGAAAAGTCCCATTGATGTACACCATTGTGCAGATAGCTAGATACCAAGAGAGATTAAGATGAAAAAAAGAAAATAGATACGGAACAGAAGAGAGCAACTGCGTCTTATATAATGATGTTTAACTGTACTGTGTGTCTCGACTATCTGCAAAATGAGGCAAGCCTCGACCCGGCCGCATTGTCCTCCCACCAAGCCAGTCAAACTAGTCGGAAATCCCACTGGCGGTTCAGCTTCACCCACCAAACTGGTTACAGATTACGGATGAGATCATCACGATAGACCAATGGAGAGCTTCTACAGAGAGAACAAGAGAAGATAAAGCCGGCGCACGGGGGATGTCCGCAGGGTGAAACGGCCATTCAGCTTTCAGAGCCAGTAAGCACTCCAGAATAGATAAAATAACTGCATCGAGAACAGACCATTCGCCAGTCCGATTAGTTAGTGGGGGAAGTCAATCTCAGGCCGTTCTTTTGCCTGTTTCTGTCAGGCTTGATATCATTATCCATTATGATTCGGGCAGTATGCGGTGGGGGGCTATTCTTAGCATTGGCAGAGGATGACGAGTAATACAGGAGGCGTCCGACATGCAGAGATATATATCGGACCGGTTCACCCTCGAACAGTGTGAATTTCATGTCTTTACTCCGTATCTGCAAGAATTTTTTTTTGGTACAGACTACTCCGATAACCTGTGGACCTGAACCATGAAGCACTGTTCGGGACCACATTCAGGATCGGACAGCATTCGGACAGCACTCGGCCAGATCAAGCAGGCAAAAGTCATCTTTTCTATTTACTGGTAGCACTGTTGTTTACTGTCAGTACCTGAAAGTGAGGGATCGATTTGTCATGCATAACTATGGAGTAAGTGGTCTGTGAATCGCGGCCGGCTCGCGGTTATTACTTTAAGGGATTAGGCTGCGCTCAGGACCAGGATCTTAAGGAGGCCATTGCCAGAAATTAGGTTGTCCGGACACTACTTCGCATTCCATCGTAATAAAAGGACTTCTTTGTTACCGATCGAACCGGATCGATTGGCCACCGCGTAAGATTTCCGCTCAAAGTTTGCGGCGATCTCGGGGGTCCCGTCTTTTATTTACAAGTACCCCCGTAATTACGGATACATTGATTGTACAGAGTACGGAGTACAATTTGTGGCTGTGGACATAGCTGTATCCAGGCATCTATGTTCTACTCCGTAGTTATTACTGTCTACTTATCTTAATGCTCTAGTATCTAGTAATCGTCAGTCGATCTGGAAGAATCATAAGGCTGTGGCGGTGGCGAGTGGTGATGTGGCGGTGCGAATGGCGGTGGACGGCGCTAACCCAATACGGACACGGGATCTAGCTCCTCGCCGACTCCACGATCTAGGGTTACGTTGTGGACTTCACACTTTTCGGTACGTCCAAGCATGCTGCATGATCTCGGTGATGCGGGACGATGCGGGCTGAAGCTGGAGCTCTGGTTCTGTTATGATTATGCAGATTCCAGGAGCCCAATTGACTGACTCTGACACAACCACCGTAATTGTCCAGTTCACCCGCATAAGCACCAATTCTATCGATCCTGCTCCCTCGTGTCTGGCTTCAATAATCCCCACCCACTAGCACCGGCGATCTCCTTTTTCCGTAGGATTTTTGTTGTCTTTGGGCCTGGAAATGACTTCACCAGCCACGTTGACTTTGGCAACCTTTTCCTTTTCGAGCCTTTGCTTTCTTTTTCCTTTTTTTTCCCTCATCTCCGGTGTCGCGCGCCTGTTATTTAACCTCCGCCCTGAACCTCCTTTCTTTTTCTTTTTTTCTTTCTCTTCCTTTTCCTAGGCTCCAGAGTTTTATTATTATTCTACTTAATTTCTTGGATACCCCCCCGTTGCTTTGCTTTCTTTCTCTCGGTTCACGCGTTCCTTAGCCTAATACCCCCTTTATACGCCATAATGAAGCTCGCTATTCCCGTCGCCCTCATGGCCTCCGCCGGCCTGGTCGGAGCTGTCTCTGAGTCCCAGTGCGCGGTATGCTCTATGCTATGCATCAGTCGGCACTCTTTGGACCTGGAGCTTAGCTAACTTATCGTTCCAGCAAATGTGCATCAACAACATGAACAACAAGGCCTCCGAGCTGGGCTGCAACCCTGGTGACAAGCACTGCCTGTGCAACTCCAAGGATTACACGTTCGGTGTGCGCGACTGCACCAAGCAGGCCTGCCCGAACGATGACTCCAGCCACGTCGTCCAGATTGCCCTGTCCTCTTGCCCGAAAGACAGTATGTTCCGTTTTGCTTCCACTCTCCCGTTAGTGCTGCATGCTAACCTATTCAGCTACTGCTGGCTCCCAGGCCAATGGCGGCGGTGGCTCCGACTCGAGCTCCGCCTCCGGCTCCGACAGCTCTGCCACTACCACTGGCGGTGCTGGCGGTGCTGGCGGTGCTGGCGCCTCTACCACTGGCGGTTCCACTGCTACTGGCGGCGGTGCTGGCGCGGGTGCTTCTACCACTGGCGGCTCTACCGCTACTGGTGGTGGTGCTGGCGCGGGTGCTTCTTCCACTGGTGGCTCTACCGCTACTGGTGGTGGTGCTGGCGCGGGTGCTTCTTCTACTGGTGACTCTACCGCTACTGGCGGCGGCGGCGCTGGTGCTTCGTCCACTGGCACTGGAAGCGGTGCTGGTGCTTCCTCCACTGGCTCTGGCTCTGGCTCTGGCTCCGAGACCACCTCGGGTGGTGACTCTTCCGCGACCGGTACTTCGACTGGCTCTGGCTCCGGCTCGGACTCTTCTTCCACCGAGTCCGCCGGTGGCGGTGGTGGTGCTGGCGCTTCTTCCACTAGCTCTGGCTCGGGCCAGGACAGCGCTGCTCCCCATATGGTCATCGGCACCGGCGCCATGGCTGCTGCCGGTCTCGCTGCCTTGTTCGTTCTCTAAGCGCCTCCTTTTCACCTCTGTTATTGGTTGATTCTTAAGTCAACCGTTTAGTTTGGCGTCTCTCACGGGTTACGATCTCTGTATGTGCCTGGGTGGACTTGTACAATGATGAATCATCGTGTCACGAGTATTAGTACATAATCGTTCGTTAATGCCGTATGGCTCATAATATTTGGCTATTTACTATTCCATATTACTCCCATGAGCTGTAATTTTCCAGAAAAATTGATGCCCAATCACATGACCGACATTTGATTCTGTCGCCACGTGATTCACGGCCTAACTATCTCTGGCCTAGGCGAGCCGGCACATGACAGACCTCGTAGTACTTGCAGCCCTCCCACGAGCAGTACGGTACAAGCATGTACTTTGCACATGTGGCTCTGTATACGGAATAGAGCTGCTGGAAAATGAGATCTAGAAGATGATAATACCCCGTAATAAGTCAATCCCACTCCGTATAATTCAGTTCTCCCCTCGCCCGTACCGGCGCATGAATGGCCAACCCTGGGACTACGGAGTCTGGAGGATCCCCAGTGCAGATGGAGGGGTAAAGTCAATCCGTTCACCCGGCTTTCTGTAGAATATACAGATTCTTCTGCAGGTCAAATTTTCTTTCCCCTTGTCCATACGCCCTCTTGGTATCCTTATATTTCTTTTTCTCATCGCTCTGTGGTCTACTACTACCTCTGCAGTAACCGGGCTACTCTCTCCGCCCCCCGAGCCGAGGTCCGTTGAGGCTCTAAATTATCCGCGCTCCTTGGGTGCGCCGCTAGCCCACTGCACTACGCTGGATTTTCTCCTGCCTGAACATTCTGTTCTTCTTCTTTTCCTTCTTTTCCTTCCGCTTCTTCTTCTTTTCTGGACGTACTTCTAGATCGTTTTTGCAGGCTTGATTCTGTCAATTCCTCATCCCGTCCTCATCACCTTCACGTGAATACGAACCCCGCCATCACCATGACTTCCACCTCGACCTCCTCCACGCAGAAAATCCAAGAAGATGTCCAGGTCTCCGAGGTCAAGCCCCCAGTCAACAAAACCATAGCCCAGATCCGGTCTCTGGCTGCCGGTGCCGCCGGTGGTGTGTGCGCGGTGGTCGTCGGACACCCGTTCGACCTGGTGAAGGTGCGGTTGCAGACGTCGCAGAAGGGCGTGTACTCGGGGGCTATGGATGTTGTGCGGAAGACAGTCGCCCGAGAGGGTCTTGTGAGGGTGTGTTTTTGGTCATACTGTGTGCAATTGATTTTAGGATGTGTGTGTGTGTTGACCAGGGCAGGGTTTGTATGCGGGCGTTTCGGCGCCGCTGGTTGGTGTGACGCCTATGTGTAAGTCTTCGTTCAGCTAAATGGTATTCATCCGGGCGTTGCTAATAGCATATACAGTCGCGGTTAGCTTCTGGGTATGTGATAAGCCCATTTGACAGAGACGAAACGAATACTAATAAATCAGGCCTACGACTTGGGCAAATCCATCGTCAGCAGCCTCTCCACCGTGCGCGTCGAAAATAACACCCCTCAATACACCATTAACCAGATCTCCGCCGCCGGTTTCTTCTCCGCTATTCCCATGACCCTCATCACTGCTCCCTTCGAGCGCGTCAAGGTCTTGCTGCAAATCCAGGGTCAGAACCCGCCGCCGGCGGGCCAGAAGCCCAAATACTCCGGTGGTCTGGACGTCGTGCGCCAATTATACCAGGAGGGTGGCATCCGCAGCGTGTTCCGCGGGAGTGCCATGACGCTCGCCCGTGACGGACCGGGTTCCGCTGCCTACTTCGCCGCTTACGAGTATATCAAGCGCAGTCTGACCCCCAAGGACGACCGTGGTAATGTCACTGGTGAATTGTCTCTGCCCGCCGTTCTGACCGCTGGTGGTGGTGCCGGTGTTGCCATGTGGATTCCCGTGTTCCCTGTCGACACTATCAAGTCTCGCATGCAGGGTGCGGAGGGACGGCCGACCATCGGGGGCACGATTAGCTCCGTCTACAGGAATGGGGGTTTCAAGGCTTTCTTCCCGGGTTTCGGCCCGGCGTTGGCGAGAGCCGTGCCTGCTAACGCCGCTACTTTGTATGTTTCCTGTCTGGTTTTATGTTACCGTACTGACGGCGCTAACTTGTGTGCAGCGCCGGTGTTGAGCTGGCACACAAATTCATGAAGAAGGTGTTTGACTAAGCCTGCACGGCCGCAGCAGCATCGATGATCGATAAAAGTTGGGGTGCCGTTTGTTTGCTGGCGTTGCGTATTCCCTTTGGTCTCGGATTGTGTATATATATTTCAGCGTTGATTGGTTGACGGCGACAAGCCTGGATATCCCGTTTTCGTGCGATGTGTGGTTTTGGCTGTCTTAACTTGTCTATAAAATACCTGCATGTAGGATTGATACCTTTTTCCACTGAGTCTTACACCATGCATGGTACTTTCTTTGTGCTATGGTCCTGAATAATGACCAGCCACCAGATCCGGCGGTCTGTATGTTTCAGTTTGCCCGATTCACACCAGGCTGGTTGGGCAGGGACTTTCCTGCTGCATGCCGTATACGGGCAGATCTTTACGGTCTTCCATGCTATCTGCAGGGTTTTGCAGCGCACCGTAAAGTACGGTAGAGTATGGTAGAGTATCGTTGAGCATCGTCAAGCCTCAAACTTCTGCATCCGGTGATGTCATGTGATTCTCCATACCTCAATAAAAATAACCACCACCTCCTCCTCCTCCTCCTCCTCTTCCTCCTCCTCAATAGAAGATACTGAATAATAACGACGACAAAAATAGCAGTAGCAAGGCTGGCCGAATCTTTCCCTAGTAATTCACCAATAGCTCGACTGCCCGCGCCAACAGCCTTGTTCGCCCGGCGTTGGCTGTGCTCCTGATGCTCCTGGTGTTCCTTAAATAAACACCGCCCCCTCTTGTGACTCTTTCGTATCCGCCCAATTCCGTCTTTCTTCCATCCATCCTCTTTCTCTCTCTCTCTCTTAGTTTCATCTCGAATCCTCATCTTTCTTTTCATCAAACGAATCATCCGATTCTATTGTTCTATTAAGATATTTCGTCGACAGAAACCAATATGGTCGCGCACTCCCTCGTCCGTCGAGGCGTGGAGCTGGCCTCCGACCAGTTCTCCAAGGAACCTATCCAGCAGCCTGACATTCATGTGTCGCCATGGCTTCTCGCTCTCTGCGCCTTGACGTTTTTGACCATGATGGTGGCTGTGTGGTCGGTATGTTTGTCTGCGATCGTGGGTGATTTGTTTGATGGATGCTAATTAAGGAAAACAGGTTGACTACACATACGGATCCGTCGTTGCAACGCTCGCCGCTGTTGAAGATACCAACCCTGATCTCTACGTTCGATTGGACGCCGATTTCGACCCCCGTCAGGCTGTCAACAACCCTTTCGAAAAGGATGACCAGGATGAAGAGGATCTGGGACCTGAGGATGGTGGTGTTGCCCCCAAGCCCATCACCAGTAAACTGAGGACTACTATCGCTCATCTCCGTGCCCGGGCCGGCTGCTGGTCGCGATTCCGTGGTTTCTCCATGTATTTGACGTACAGCATTGCGCATGGGTTCCTTTTTATGATCCTCCCGCTGAGTCCGGATTCGTTCTTGGGCCAGTTCCTCACGCAGACGACATTGTCGGTGTTGCTGGCGAATCTGCAGTTGGCGTGGGTGCATATTGTGGTGTCGAAACCGTCGGACAAGCGTTTCTACCAGCGCATTCCCGGGTGGAAGAGCTGGGTGCAGATTGCCCCCGTCGCAGCGTTTGAGAATATCACCATAAGTACCGCGTTTTTCCTGCCCTTGCTGATGGTGCAGTGGTTCGGTGGCTGGGATGCTTTTGTCGAGAGCACTTCGTCCACCGCGTCCCCGGCTTCCGCCATGGGTCAGGTCTGGGCCATGACGGTCATCCCGTCCATTCTGTCGTATCTGGTGTCGATCCCCGTGCAGGCGATCTTCGTGCGAGTCGCGGCGTCCATGCTCCCGGAGGAGGACGAGGCCATCGTCCCCTTTGACCGCTCGTTCGGTGGCCGCGTGGTCCCCGCGATTCTCGGCGGCAGCGGTCGCCTCAGTATCGCGGATGCGTGGAGGACCTTTGACCGGGCGGCGCGCGGGCGGTATCTCAAGGTGATTGGCAAGGTCCTCCTTATGCAGTTTGCTTTGTTGATCACGTTTACGTTGGCGTTGTTAGCGCAGTTTTCGCTCATTGGGGTGGATACCTTGCGCAAGATGGTGGCCAACAGTGCTTGATTGGTATAGATCCGTACTCTGGTATATTCAGGGTTTTGGATCTGGTGTGATTTGGAACAGACTGACCTGGTGCCTGTCTTATGTTATATATCTGATTATGAATTGACATCTTGTGTGTCCGTGTGTCGGTGTGTCCTTAGTACTGTAGTGATTCCTTCCCTGTTGTCGGCTGCAGTTCTATACCTCCTCAAAGGTCGTCTACTTCAAAGACTCTGTAGACCGTATTCAATTGCCGCTTCTCTTATTTTATATTGCAATACTCTTATCTACAAGTACACCCTATTCCACTATACAGGCTAATTCAGCCCCGCTCCCCACTGCACGCCATTCCGCACACCGCCCTGGTCCACTTCATTCACTCCTCTTCCTCGATAATTCTCAGTCTCAGTCTCAGCCTTTATTCTTGTTCTTACTCCTGTTCTTTGGTATATTCGTCTTCGCAGACACAGCCAGACACACCCCTCTCATCATACAGCCCGAATATAGACGCGCCAACGCGGTCACGTACAGACAGAAAATGGCCACCACCCCCGCCGGCCGGATGCTGTCCCGCCAACTCCAACACATGCAATCCGATAAGGACATTCCCGGGATAAGCTGTGGGCTGGTCGATAACAATGTCTTTGAGTGGGAGGTCATGTTGATGATTTCGGATGATGTGCAGTTGTATGGAGGTCAGTTGTCTCCGTTTGGTTATACGGGTTGCCCTGTCTGGGTGTGCCTGTCTGGGTGTGCCTGTCTGGTTATACAAGTTTAGCAAACAGGAGCGTGAGGGCTCTCACTAGGATGAGGGGATATGCTAATATGGTTGTAGGAGGCTTCTTCCGCGCTCGACTTTCTTTCCCAACGGAATACCCTCATATGCCTCCGAAAATGAAATTCGAGCCGGCGCTTTTTCACCCTAATAGTATGCGTCCCCAGCTCCAATTTGATTTTTGCCGCCATAGAGCTAATTCTGACGAAAAATAAAGTCTATCCCAACGGCGAAGTCTGCATCTCCATCCTCCACCCCCCCGAAGAAGACAAGTACGGCTACGAGTCCGCTGCTGAGCGCTGGTCCCCAGTACAGACCCCTGAGACTATCCTGCTGTCCGTCATTTCGATGCTGTCGAGTCCGAACGATGAGAGTCCAGCGAATGTCGAGGCGGCCAGGCTGTGGAGGGAGGATCCGAAGGAGTTCAAGAGGAAGGCGAGGAGGTGTGTCAGGGAGAGTCTGGGGGAGGAGTAATCTCTGCCAGTGGCGAGTTGGTTACTGGTGGTTTTACTGTTTGAGTTGGATTACAGAGGTACGGCATGGTCTGGATGATACGCTGGATAAGGTATATCTAGAAGGATACGGAGGATATTTCGCGTCATACTGTTGATATGGAGTTTCATGGTATGGAGTTAATAAAGTCTTTCATTCAGCATGGTTAGTTTCTTTTTCTTTTTCTTTTCCTCTGCATGTACCGCATTCGGCTGTTACCATAGACTTCCCTATAGGGCCAAAACTTAGGATTAACGTCATACCTGCGGGGTTGCCTCATACACAGTTATGACTTCTTCAACCTCACTACTAACACAATCACCACATTCTCACTCGAAAGACAATTTAATACTTGGAAGCTATCAATTAATTATAAAAGAGTAGCCATGACATACCCTCGTCCCGACTTCCAACGCTCCGCCCTATCTTGGACCTCTCTTAACGGCCCCTGGTCCATCCTCTTCGACGACGCCGACACGGGCCTCACCTCGCAATGGCAGCACCACGGCCTGCCCGAATCCACAGACAAGAACCAGCAGAAGCGCGAAATCACCGTCCCCTACGCTTTCCAAACCCCAGCGTCGGGAATCGGCGTCCACGAGGTCCACGAGGTGCTGTGGTACGAGCGGGTGATTCGCGATATTCGCACGTCGCAAGAACAACAGGCCGGTAATAAATTACTCGTGAGGTTCGGAGCTGTGGATTACGAGTGTCAGGTTTGGCTGGACGGGGTGTTTGTTGGTGGGCATCGTGGTGGTCACGTCCCGTTTGACGTTGACGTCACGGAGGCATTCGCAACCACCACCGGTGCCAGTGGGAAGACCGACGCGCGACTCACCCTACGAGTCCGTGATTCAGCGACTGACCTCGCCCAGCCCCGCGGGAAACAATACTGGGGCCCCGTCCCCGAGAGTATCTTCTACACGCCCACCAGCGGCATCTGGCTCTCTGTGTGGTTGGAGAGTGTCCCTGCCACGCGGCTTAGCTGCAGTAGTGGAGGAACTGTCCTACGCTCTGATGATATCAGCAAAGGCCAGTTGCATGCGCGAGTGGCTGTCTCCGGTCGACAAGTGGGTAGTCCATGCAGCGTTGAGGTCGAGGCGAGTCTGGCGGGTAAACCCGTGAATACGGCGCGCGGAGATTTCCCCCGGGACCGGGATTTTGTCGAAATCGATGTGAACATGAAAGCCCCGCATGCGTCTGAGTTGAAGAACGTAGCGCCATTTAACAAGGATGGAGCCTGGCATCATGGTGTGGCGCTCTGGCATCCCGATCATCCGATCCTGTACGATCTGACGTTGCGATTGTACGACGGCGCCGGCAGGAAAATCGACGAGGTCCTGACGACTACCGGAATGCGCCACCTATCCTGGCAGAATGACGACGGCACGTTCCGAATCAACGACAGGCCGTTCTTCCAGACCATGGTACTGGACCAGGGCTACTGGGACGGTACGGGTCTGACGCCGCCCTCCCCTAAAGCTCTGAAGGACGACATCGAGCTTACCCAGAAAATGGGCTTCAGTGGCTGTCGCAAGCACCAGAAAGTCGAGGACCCGGTGTTTTACTACTGGGCTGATCGGCTGGGGTTCCTGGTCTGGGGCGAGATGGCGAATGCGTATGCTTTTGGGTCGGATTTCATCGACCGTGTGAATGACGAATGGGTGCAGGCCGTGAAGAGGGATATCAATCATCCGTCTATTGTCACTTGGACCCCCGCGAATGAGAGCTGGGGGTATACCTCGTTGACGGATGATATCGAGCAGAGGAATCACCTTCGTGCCGTGTATTTCTTGACCAAGTGCGTCTCCTTATCCTTCTAAACTTCAACTCTTCGATATCACGCTGACCAAGGGCACCCTGGTAACTAGAACCCTGGACCCCACCCGTCCTATCAACGACAACTGCGGCTGGGAACACGTCCAAACAGACTTAACCACCTACCACGACTACAGTGACTCCGCCGACCTCGCCGCCACCTGCTCGATGCTGGAGGCCGGCATCCTGGGTCAAAAAGGCGGCCACGACATGTTCGTCAAAGCCATCCCGCACGCCGACCCCGGCGCGCAACATAAACCCGGGATGCCAGTGATTTGTTCCGAATACGGCGGTGTGAATATCGCGCCAGCGAAGGATAGCCCTGCCGCGACTGAGAGGGATTGGGGATATACCACTGCATCGGGTCCGCAGGATTTCCTGGACAGGTTTGAGAGGTTGACGATGGCGATTGTGAAAGGCGGATTTTCGCATGGGGTTGTTTATACGCAGCTGTACGTCTCCCTGCCTGACTCCAGTATTAGGGCGTACTAACGATGATGACAGATCCGACATCGAACAAGAAGTGAACGGCCTCTACTCAATCCACCGCAAGGAAAAGGTTCCTGCCGAAAAGGTCCGCGCGATCATGGACTTCGCCCGCGAATACTATTATCACAAGGTCCTTGGTGGTCGTAGTCAGGCCTCCGGATTCGGGTCCAAGATGAGAGAGGAGTTTGGGCATCTCGTGTCGCATACTAGGTTGGGGTCGAATCCCGGGTGCTCGGCCCATCACTAACCTCGCGAGTTTGTTGGCGATTATTTGGCGAGGCCAGGTGTCAAGACTGATTAGTTGAGTAGTTATTCTTGACTACTCAGTATTGTTAGGCATAGGCAGTTCCAAGGTTTCTATCAAATTATGCATTAATATAACCGTTAAGCAGCACAGCTACTCACATCTATACAACTCTATTTGCCAGTAATAAAAAATAAAAAATAAAATAAAATAAAAAAGAAGCGTAAAGAATCAAGGAACCTGCGCATGTTTCCAAGTGCCCTTCCGAATCGTCCGTAGAAAGAAGGCCGGATGGGCAACGGTGAAGGAGAGAACGGCCAGGGCGATCATCCTACATATAGCATGTTAGCATCATCCAACATTCGACGTAAAACAAGAGGTATAAGGACAAAAACGCACATCCCGTCCAAAACGAGGAATTCACCCTCTTTTCGCATGAGCGGGTTGCCCCAGCCGCCGGCCATCTCGGGGATACTAGCAGTTGTTAGCCGTGCATAAAAAACTCAAGTCAGGGAATAGATAAGACGTACCGATAAATACACCGGATCAAAATGGTAAAGTAGGCAAAGACCTCGCCGGCAATAACCATCGTGATACTGGTCGACGACAAGGGTCTGAAATCCTCACTCTCACCCTTCGCCGGCGATAACCCAGCACCTCTCTTCCAAACGCGGAGGAAGAACTCCAGCCCTAGAATCCCACAGACCGCCATCGTCCCAACCTGGAATGCAATGCCCGCGATGATGATATCGTCCCCGACCTTCAATACCATCTGATTATTCCCCGCGGCCGCCGCGACACCGCCGCCAACTGCTTGCAAGATCAACGACCCGACATCACATCCGATGAAAATCCACGTGAAGAGCCTCGGCTTCAGGCGCGAGTGCTCCGGGCCCAGGTACAAGATGATGTGTTTGAGGGTGAGATAGACGCCGGCGGCGACGAACGTGGGCGCGAGAATCAGACACACGATTTGCAGCTTAAACGCCGGTGGTGACCATGGGTTGTCGTTCATGAGCACCCGGCCGATGTAGCCCGCCATCTCCAGAAATGCGCCCAACACCAGTGCCGTCGCGAACGTCCATGATTTGTAGTATAGCCCGAAGCCGACTTGGAACAGCCCGCAGATTCCGTAGAATACCGTGAAGAAGATGTTGCCGCCAAGGTTCGGGTAGTAGCCGTATGTCGATGCTTCGACGGGGCAGAGGGGGCCGACCTCCGTGCAGCCTGACATGGTGGTTGTGATTCTGCGATTTCCGGTAGCGGGGGTTATCTTATACAGCGGAATGAGGGTTATGTTGGTGGGAGTCGACGACTGTGTGCAAGTAAACGAAGAATGGATGAAGAACGTTCAATAAAATAAAATAAAAAAGAAAGAAGAAAGAGCAAGGAGATGACTCGTAACTGATCCCCGGTTCCTTTAATAGATTTTGAATAGCATTTCCAGGCCGTAGTCGCTTGCTGCATCGATTTCAAGAGTCTCCGGCCTACAGTGATTGGGCCTCGTTTTCGTACTCGCATTCGTTGTCGTTATACCCCGTATCTGACCCACGTCGCTTCGAGTACCACCACGTAGATAACGGTCTTCATAACGGTTTTTGCTGGCCCGCCCGAAATATACCCCGAGCAGAGCGTCATGCCGATTCTAGGGCTGAATCGCACCACAGCAGTCTACTTTATAGCAAGACGTACTGTGTACTCTGCATCGTCGTGGTCATTGACACCCTCGATGATTCTCCGCAAAACGCATTGAAACAGGAATTCGGTTTTACCGATGCCAATCCTCATCTTGGCCTAGCTTGACCCTTTGTTTGGCTGTTGTCTCGGACCCGATGCCTGTTCGGGTTGATCCGTGTGTAAGACGGAGCATTTCCTGCATATGACAGGCCCCGAGAAAATGCACTAATAATAATGTACCTGGTATGAATGTTATGATCGCTCATTTGGGTACCATGTACGGAATACGTGCGTCTGATGAAGTGGCCGCCCCTTATGGCCTACTCTGTAAGCGAGGGCGCCAAGCCGGCACGTGGTCGACCTTGTACTAACACTGTACTAATACCCCTCACACGAGCTGGGCCAGGATGTAACACATTCCTAAATACAAAGGATGACAGTAAAAAGAGTAACAGAAATACTTCCTGAAAAGCAGACATAAGGAAATAGAGGAAAAGAGTGTTTAGTAAGATATCAAACAAGGAGGAGTTGCTGTATAGACAGAATTGTGTCACAACCTGTACTTTCTTATATTGTAACCTGCTGTACTAGTTAACTGATCACAAGATACTAGAGCTTACCCAGGACTCCTATACCCAGTGTAACCCTAATTGTTGTGGTGTGCTATGGTATATACTTCTTATAAGTATATTAATGTGTGTAGTATAGATATCTATCCCCTGTCAGGCCAATAAAAAATAATAAATAAATAATTCTTTGCAAGATAATAAAGAGACAAGTAAGGCTAACTATAGTACATATACGAGAGCTGTTGGTTAAGTAGAAACAAGTTGAAGTTCACTCGGTGGCCGTGTCCGCTCGGTGGCCGATTACGTTATACCTATTCCAGTTTAGTCCCAGTTTAGTCTCCATCTACTCTGTAGTAGTGGAGGCGTCTCCCTTATTGGCCTAGCTGGAGTGCTTTTTCAAATCGCGACATAATGATTGTGCATCTCTCGGGACAAGTGCAGCTCTGTCAGGATAATGGGCTGAGACCCATATCATGATAACTAACAATACAACCCCACCCTTCATTCCTTGTTTTGTCTTCTGTACTTTTGTGTCATGCAATACATAAGTATTCTCTCTGTTATGACCAACTGTTGGTAACACTTTACTGTCCTGAGAGTCTACTAGATTCTTTCTGTCCTGTTTCCTGATTTTTCTTATCCCTATCACACCTATACTTTGAAACATGGGATGATGGGAGGTACTCTGTTTCCCATTGTCTGTGCTGCTCTGTTAAGCAAAGAGGTCAGTGTCATCTTTCCTCCCTCTTCCCCTCCTTAGCCTAAGCTCAATACTAACATTACCCTAGTGAGGTTTGCAGGTCATGAATTGTTTCATTGAGCAAAATGATGTTGATGAGGATAAATGGAACCTTGTATTTGTGGACAGCATTGATAACTATTACAATGAGGCATCAGAGGCACCAATTGAGGATGAAAGCAGTCCAAATTCTCCATTCATTGGAAAGACACCTCAAGAGTGTCATCAACTGCTCTTGAAGCTTCTTGAGAATACAGAGTCAGAAATTATGACTGACTATTTTGCCATCATGGACAAGAGGTCAACACAAGACAACACTGTCCTGCTTGTTTGTGCAGAGGGGGATCTTGAGAATGAAGTCTTGGAATGGCCAACTGTCCGTGCTACCTTCCAGGCTTCAGCTGTCTCACTGATGTGTTATCATTCAGGGCACAGCAGTGTAGAGGAGGATTTGGAACGTGCTCAACGTGAACCCGACAATGTCTTTCGTGGATAGTGGTCTACTTTCAAATGATCGATCTTAATAGACAGTAAGGGCGAGAAGCCGAGTTAAGGGGAAAGAGCATTTACTCCTGAACCTGATTTCAAAACAAGGAAATAAATTTGGTTCACCTTCTACGGAATTAGGAACTTGAAGTCCAAGTAATACAACTTGATTCGAACCAAAGTATGCAGATGCGCGCCAACACATGCAGATCAGAACAGACAGTCGGATAGGACAGGAAACGAAATTGCAATTTAAGACATCTTGTAAATGTACAGCTTTTGATGCCGTTTTAAGCCCTCCGTCTCAGAGGCTCCTCCACAGTGCAGGTGGCCCTCGGGCGAACCTCAAGTCCCCATTCCATCAGGTGGCTGTGTGCAGATTCCAAGAGACCGGGCGTTTCAGGAACACCGTGTATTCCAATAACATTGTACCATGGTTCAGCTAAGAGGCTCTGTGCAGCGGCACGACGGAGAGTGAGAATCAGCCGTTCTCACCCTGGTTCTCACCCTCGTCATTGTGCACTCAACCTTCTCACCCCTAGTCGCGCAACGTTAAAGCGGCCATCATCTATTTCTTACCTCATTTCATCTGATGTATGTATACCGCTTTTCATCCGGTGCCTAATACATCGACCATAGGGTGTGGAGGACAGGGCTTCCCGTCCGCTCAGCCGTACTTAAAGCCACATTGTGGACAGTGAATAGTTGGGTGACAGCACTTAAACCTGCTACTGCCAGCTACCACCTGCGTCCTTATGATTTATCATGATGTACCCTCTATAATAAACGGTTACCCAGACTACAGTCTCTGGTACGAGACGCCTGATACTCAGGAAACCAAACTTGTGATAGTGGAGGGGAAGAAGCTGTACCTTGCTGATACAGCAAAGCCCCAGCTACTGGGGTGCATGGGTATGTAGATTCCAGACACTGGCTCCTACAGCGAACAAGATGCCTAATCATTCTCATAGCCATGGCACATACAACGCGCAAAGCACTGGGGAAGATCAGCCATATATATGATGCCGCCACAGACTCATTTGTTTGGAACTTCTATTACTTGGATAATGAAGGCAATGTGAGATTGATCATGGAACCTATCATATGACAATAATAGTTGATTGTAGTGGTCGAAGCATACATTGCTCTGGGGGCATGATGAATCCAAGGAAGTCGAAATTACGCGCCTGCCGGACAAGATCCTGAAGGGATCCTCCATGCTCTCGCGGGGACACACTCAGGAGTCAACTAATTCAGATTGTTCTATGAGCAATGATTAAGCTATGGGAAGCTACTTAATCCTTTTGTTCCTGTACTATTACCCAGCCGAATCATATCACTCACAGGCTCATGCTAGTCAGGTGACCATGGGCCAATGTTCACGTGACGTTGGTCAACGAACATTCGAACTTGAAGTCAATTATCGAATTGCACGAGGATTGCTCATTCAGAACGAATAGAGAAATAAATTCTTGACTATATACACAAGATACAAGTACACACATATTCCGTACAAGTGCTTGAGTGCTTATTGCTTATCTATTTAAATGTAGTTACTCCTTCCCGCAGTTGGCGGGCGGTGCCGCGAGTATAGAATCTAGAGGGTCTCGCCCTGTCGGGCCGATGTTATTCCTCGTCAACTCCGTACTCGACGACTCCGTACTTCGTGCTGCTACTGCTCTGCTACTGATTCGACCACTTGAACGTAGATTGAAAGGACATGGCCCAGGGAATATCCCAGCATGCGTCCGCGAAGGGCCCATACCAAATCTCGCAATGGCTGCGACCAGTGCAAGAAGCGGCGCGTCAAGGTGCGAACCAACATCCCTCTCTGCACTCCACTCGCTCGTGCACAATGGTTATTGACACTTTGACACCTCCAGTGCGATGAACAAGGCCCACCGTGCTCCAACTGTACCTCCAGAGAGTTGGAATGCTCCTATTTGAAGATCCCCAAGACCCGCGGTCTCGTCTCCCAGGCGTCTCCCGTAAGCCCCGCCGCTAGCCAGGCCTCTACCGTCGCTATCGCACCGCCGATTGTCAATCCGTTCCTCGTCAATGGTGCAAGCATACCAGATAGTGCCTTCTCCGGTCTGCGCAGTGTGGAGCTCATGCACAAGTTCTCGACGGAGACATATAAAAGTCTGAGCAATGATCCCTCCGATCACGATGTCTGGCAGATGGAAATTCCGCGGAAGGCCCTGGAGCATGACTTTTTGCTGAGTGGGATTTTGGCCGTCGCTGCTTTGCACACGGCCACGTCGATTGAGGGCTCCGCGGCGTTGTCGTATATTGATACGGCATTGGAATATCATAATGTGGCTTCTGCTCCGTATCGACTGGCGCTTGATAATCTCACGCCGTTAAATTGTGATGCCGTGTTCGCGCATTCCATTATTACAACCGTTATTGGTATTTCCCTACCGCGTCTAACCGCGACGAGGGACGAGAGCTCGAACATGATGGAAAACATCGTCGTTGTCTTCGAGCTCCTGCAGGGCGTCAAAAAAATCATCTGGATCAGCAAGCCATGGCTTCACACGAGGCTTTTCACCTCGCGACACGAATTCTGGAAAGATAATCTCTCGGAACCGGAACCTGAAGCTGACGCTGCACTGGCCAACCTGGCCACCTTGAACGACAAGATGGCTGCCCTCGATCCGGAACAGCACCGCATCAATCGCGACGCTATTATGCTTCTCCGTCGTTGTTACTCTCGACATGCCATTGCCCGCGATGCCGCTTCGGTGCTCACTTGGCTCGCTGCCGTCGATAAGGATTTTGTCGATCGTTTGCGACGGCGTCAACCCTTTCCGCTACTGGTCCTTATGCACTGGGCCGTTTTGCTTGGTGGGCTGAATGGGCAGATGTGGTGGGCGAAGGATTCGGGCAAGGCATTGATCACGGAGTTGTCGGCCGCTTTGCAGCACGATGCTTTCCAGTTGGAGGGGACGCACTTGTGGCCCAGGGAAAAGATGGGTCTTTAGGCCATTGAATTATGTGCAAACACAGTAGACGTTGTTCTCATTCGACTTGAAAGCATTACTAAGTAATTGATATTGATTTACAGCACGGCCCTGGGCACCCATGAAGTAAGTGCCTTGGCCATCAGATACCCAGGATATTTGAGACTGCCATGCAAAATACATTTGGTGCTCTCCGCCTTTACAGCTTTGCAACTCTTCTATGAATGGTTTCCCCATAAATCTCCTTCATTCGAGCCTGATTCAGCACATCGGCCTCGTGCTTACATGCAAATAAGCTCAATGGCCCTGGTATTTGCTTTAACCAATACGACCGACCACAATCGAATACCCAGTTGCGGGTTGCGGCCTTGACCAGCTCAGCCAGGAAATGCTGCGGGACACTTCGGTCCTCCGTGAAAATGACGTTCGGTAAATTCTGTCGGACCTCTGGTGGCGCATTGGATACCGTAAGGTTCAGAAAGTCGTCGAATGTCATTTGGGCGTATAGTTGCGACCCGACATGGACGATTCCCTGCATTTTTGCGGCGATATGCAAAAGAACAGCGTTGGCGACGAAGTCCACTGGAATTTCGTCCAAAACATTTGCGCCACTCTTATAACCTTCCGCCGCGTGCCAGACCTGGGTGCCATGATCCGCCAGGTAGAATTCTGCGAATTTTCGCATTGGCGTGGAGTTCGGGGGTCCGTACAATGGATACGGGTCGCGCATGGCAGCTCCGAAGATCGTTGGTCGTACGAGCGGCAGAGGTTGCTGGGGATATCGCTTGGCGAATAGCCGTTCCATCAGATATTTCGCGTATGCGTATGTTGATGAGAATTGTGGCTTATGTACAGTGTCTCCGGGGGACATGATTGTTGCCAGTTCGTCCTCTGGATCATCGTCGGAAGCGGAGTACCGTCGTTCTCCAACATAGCCGTCTGGAAGGAAGCTATTCACGTACGCTGTCGACAGCTGAATGAACTGTTTAAGCCGTCTGAACCGTGCTGCCATCCGTGCCAGTTCCAGCGGAGGAAGACAGTTATGCTCAACCGCGTCTTTAATACCCGCAGCAAAACTGATATTTGCCGCCGCGTGGATGATAACAGTCACCTCATTCCGCAGTCCCTCAATTGCAGCTTCATCTTCAATACCAAAATCCGGCTTCATCATGTCGCCCACCACAAAGTGCACCTTACCGGTGTTGAGAATCGCCTGTGTCTGCTGTGGCATCCATTTCTTCCATTTTTCAATCGCTGTCTGTGGTGACTTGCGGATGTGCACGAATACCTTGCGTGTTGGTAGCTGCAGTGCTAGTTTGTATAGCAGACAGCCTCCTAGCGAGCCGGTGCTGCCTGTCAGGAAGATTGTTTGGGATTCGAAGAATCGGCTATAGCCTATTTTCTTGATTTCATCCTCCCGGGATGGGGCCGTGGGCGCGGACATTTTAACTTGGCTGGTTATAATGCCTAGCAGCAATAGCAGGAAGAAGCTCACTGCCAGAGCATGGTAGATATATCCTACACCTCGTCAATAACCCGTTGGTTCTGTACGCGATGGATGCTACTACGCCCATGGTCCGTGCTACCCAACGCCTTCCTAGCGTAGCACCTGGCCTACGCGAAGATCCATCTGACTGCGGTTCT
This sequence comes from Aspergillaceae sp. MA 6039, assembly GCA_003004485.1. Classification (NCBI taxonomy): domain Eukaryota; kingdom Fungi; phylum Ascomycota; class Eurotiomycetes; order Eurotiales; family Aspergillaceae; species Aspergillaceae sp. MA 6039. The sequence goes on along the minus strand of PQMF01000007.1, from coordinate 75,094 downwards.
TTATAAATGACCCGGTAGCGAGCGCCGGTTGACTCCTCAGATGGGCCCTTTAACATTTCGAAGATTCCTTATGCGCATTATATGTATGCATGTGCAGTCGGGGGATGGATTCTTGGGCCAGATGCTTGTCATCTGGGACTCAAATTTTAAGAAACATGTGCTAGATGTGGTTTATATGTATAGATGGGGATCTGGCATGCGTCTGCTAGATGCAGTGGCGTCATATTATAACAACAGTTTAGGGTTCCCCTGGTCTTATTGTAGCGTTGGATCTGGTTTCTGGTCTATGTGTCTGATGGAAGCTTTTATATTTACACGAATAATATGGTTTGAAATTTCTGGTCAATGCTTTATTTCCCTTTTTTTCGATCATTGCACTATTAGAAATACATCTAAGCTAAAACAGCTCTTCAAAACCAACATATTTTTCAGTCCAATTATTGCTGAAGGGAATAATAATAATAGAAATAATAGCGTAAACTCTGCTCTGTTTGAAGGAAGAGATACTTTCTTGCCCTATATATATCGGAATTGCGCTAGACGGCGTCGGCAAATCATTAAGTGCATATATCAACTTCGCTTGATTTCTTCAGCTATCTAGTATTTACCAAGCAGTCCGTCTAGGCCCATCTCGTAGAATATCGTTCAAATCAGCCGTATATGCCTTCAGTTTTAATATTTCGATTGTTAGTACGAGGTCTGTCACGTGCCGGCTAGGCCACTCAGGCATACTTGAATCGCGCGCTTGAATTCCCGGCAACCAGCAAGACGACATCACGATTAATAGTCGAAGAGACGTCCACTTACCCAACCAAATAACCTTGCCCGTGATAATGCAGTGATTCATGAGAATGCTGGATCCTGTTAATCTCCAAGTCTTTCCTTCTTGCTACAACTGCCTCTCGTGGTCCGCAGATGGAGAGCTCGCGGTGGCTGCTGGGGAATATGTCCATATTCTGGTTGGTTTCAAGTGCATAAAAAAGTCAGTGCGATCTGAAGACTAATTAGAGTGTAGACACCTGCACGTGCATCCGAGCGCGTAAGAGACGATCCTCGAACGGCTGGAGGGCAATGGCATGATTCACGCTTCCGTGCCAATGTCTTCACCAGTACGGAATGGCCCGTGATTTACCCCCAGGACCGTCAAGCGTTCTCAATTGGAGCAGAACAATCTCTCAGCACGGTTGTTGGTCTGGCATGGTCACCTCCAGGAATTGCTCGTCATAGACGGTGTGTTCTCGGAGTGTTGACGTCGAATTTGATCCTCTCGTTCTATGAAACTGCTGGGCCTCAAGGGAAATGGACGCGTGTGGGTGTCGTGAATGGGACGTTGCGGTCCTATTTTGAGCCTTTCGTTCATGAAGAAGGGCGCAGGCTCCAAAAGACGATGATACGTAGTTTCACTTGGTGTCCACCTCTCAAAGTCCCGGTAGCTGAGAACAAACCTACTCCATATTCTGTTCCGGACAGTGCAAGTCGGTGGGGTATCCAGCTGGTAGCAGTGACAAACGACGATAACGATGTGATCTTTTTACGAGTCCAGGAATCGAAAGCAAAAACAAATCCCTTCTCGTTTGAGCTGTTGACACTGACCTCGCTGCATGACCTGGCCGACAATTATTCCATGATCCATCCGGGCTCGCTATTTTCGAAGACTCTTAGACCCCGAATCAAAGCATTGTCAGTTTCCTGTGGTCCATGGATTCCCCCACCAGAGACTCAAACGGACACCTACTCTGCGACTAGCAATTTGGCTGTTGCTTACGGCACAACACTGAAAATCATTAAATTGGATATAAAACTTAAATATCAAAACCAAGACTCTGGGTCTGCAGTCCGATATCAGTTAACAGCCGGAAGCGAAGAGAATTCCTGCATTTCCAAGTACCTGGGGAGTCAAAGCATTTTTACTGGCCCCTTCCAGTGGATTTTTACAGTAGGTGCTGGTGTCACTGAGGCTCTATTTTATGACTCACAAGATCCTCAGGATAATCTCCAAGGAGTGTTGCTTGCTGCCGGCGCTTTTACAGAGCTCGTGACGATCGCTATTCCAAATATTGCATATTTGGGGAACAGTATCGGCAATAGAGAGATCCCAAAGCGGGAATGGCCATTTCATGACAATAATATAGTCAGTGGAGTACAGACAGAAGAAACGAGACACTGGGAACCGATTAGTGGTAGGACTCTCCCGTTTTGGTCCAACACTCTACTAATGGTGGCAAGCGATGTCTGTTAATGGCAACGAAAGACGGGACTGTACACTCTACTTGAGCACCAATGGAGGCTATGGGGCGGCAAAGCTTTTCAATGACTCTACAGATGGAAGTTCCCTTTCTCCACCCCCCTGGAAAGATTCGTTCGATAGCTACTGCGAACAATTCGATATCGATCGTGACTTAGGTGGCATGGTTACCGGGAGGATTTGGGGTCTGGCATGCCATGATGAGGTGCTTGCAGTTGCTTTCACCATGCATCCGAAGGATATGGTCGAGTATCGTACAGCTGCTGAAGAACGTACCGTGATTATATTTACTCAGTTGGATAGACAGCGCGATGGAGAAGGCGATATTGATCTACGTCAAGGAACCACAGATATCTCGCCGGAAGTTTTGCGTATGAGACGCGAGACTGTCATAGGGCACATCTTGCATTCTTATCAAGCGGCCGACGGCAGTAGCCTCTTGGCCAAGAAGGTGATATACGCTGCAGCTTGCTGTGCAATCCTCGACTGCGAGAATGAAGAGCTAGTCGCGCAAGCCCGGGCATCGTTGGAATGGCTAGCTACAGCCACAGGCGCAGATCTGAGTGACGAGATATCAAAGTGCAAATCCGTATCCAACCCGATCGAGCCGAAGCCTGCCAGTGATCTCAACGGACCCGGGAAGCAGCTTTTCGAACGGTGTGATATATGCGATGCTGGCATCGGTTGGTATTCAGTGAAGGAAGCTCAATGCGCCAATGGCCATCTATTTGGTATGTTATCAATCTTCCCTGGAATGTATGTCGCGATGTGGTCTAATCAACCTCATAGTCCGCTGCAATTTGACCTTCTTAACAATCCAAGAGCCGGGGATATCGAAATTCTGCTCGGTCTGTGGAACGGAATATTTAGGAGAGGGTTTTGTTGACGCTTCTCGGGAAAGCGATCTTTGTATTACATACCAAATGCTTTGCGATGCATTCGATCTTTGTATATATTGTGGCGGGAAGTTTCAGCCTTAGCATCTCCGAATGCTCGGCTGTGGAAAGAATACTAGTGATACCATCTTATGCAGTCCGCGGACGATCTCTCCAATATATTTTACATTTGCTCCTGTCCAGAGGTCTATATGAGGCTAAGAAGCCTTCCGGCCACGGGATCCCATTCGTCGTCCCATCGCCGGGAACTCTCTTTGAGAGCACCGGTGCGAAGAGCTTCGAGCTTCGGTGGGTTCCCGAAAAGGTCGAAGAGTTGTTCTACGAGATCATCAGCGCTTCCGAACCCCCTTCCGTTGACGCCTTCAGTTACTAGTTCCGGCCAGGCCTCGAAACGGTTCCAACCAACAACCGGTAACCCTGCGCCGAACATGTCGACTACTTTCATCGGCAAATCCACACCACTACTGCTTGTATGAAGGCTAACCCCCAAAGAAGCAATTGCCAGTAGCTTTGCATAGTTTCCTGTGCTAAGCCAGGCTGTGCGAATGCTGACTTTTTGAAGACGACCTGCATCCTCAAGGTCAGATATCTTTTTCAGATACATCTCTCGTTGAGGCCCCTTGCCCGTGATGATGGCCAAGACTGGCGGCAACGAGGATTTGGTGGTGGTTGCCAACGTAGAGTATTGGCAGAGCGCGTCGATGAGAAGTGAAAAATCCTCGTCCGCAGTCCATGATGTTGAACTGACTAGGATTTCGAAATTGTCGTTTTTCAGAGACGCGAGAGAGGATGTCTCTGACAGTGATTTGATCACATCTTGCCGCACCTGTGTATCAGTTATAGGCTTCAGATGACTAGCCGGACGGTCATGCAAAGAGAGAACAGGGGCTTGTAGAGCAAAATCCTTTTTCAGAACAGATGCCATAGCCTCCGTGACACAAAGATGCGCCGTAGCATATTTGCAGAACGTCCCCTCATACCATTTGGAGAACCGGACAACCGGGTGATGCTCTCCTAGCTTCAGGGCAAGTATCGAGTATCCAAAATTATGCCAATCAATGAGGAGATTGGTGTGTCGGAGGAAGCAGACCAGCGATGCAATCACGAGCGTCGGAATTGAAGGCGGATTTTGGACCAGCAACCATTTGGCTGGTTTGGTTTGATATGCGAGACAGCGCCACAGGCAGACAACCTGAAAAACAACCTTCAACGGCCCGAAGAGCAAGAAGAGCAGCTTATTGTTGGTCTGCAATAAGGCCGGGTGCGGGAGGATTGGAACAATGGAGATTCTAGGAGACGAGGACACATCGGGATGAGTTTCTGATTCTACCAGACGAGCGGTATTAGCATAAAGTGCACTCCCCATAGGACAAACAAGCCAAATATTAGGTCCAGCTCACCATGATACCCAATGATATCAACTTGACCTCCGTGTTTGGCGATACTTAGCGCATGGTACTGCATACGCGGACTGCGGCCAATGTCCCCCAACACCAGGATCTGAACCGATGTCTTTGGTTGCGATAAAGTTGAGCCCTGGTCCCGTTCCTGGCGATGCTCGTATTGCGACGGGAGCAACAGGATCAGAAGTGTGAGCGCCGTGGAGGCATAGAAGGCGAAGCCAATAAGGTCCTCAATCATGGCGGTGGACGTCCTTCAGCGTGTCGGACGTTCTTCGACCATTATCAGCCTATATAAAGGCAATAAAAAGTTTCCTCTCCAGTCAATGCTCCATTGCTGTTATTCTCGTCGTACTGTTGTGCTGTCGAGTTGTCGCTTGGGTTTGCAGTCGCAAAATGCTCTCCACATCGGAGTCACGTGCACGCCACCCCCTGGTGTCTCTAACGGCCTCAACTTTCTCCTTCGGACACTGCTCTCGTTCAGTCAGATTTTTTCCTACGAGATTTACGATATCGCCATCGCAGTTGCGGACTTCCCTTCCAGTCGTTCTTCTTTAACGCTATGCCGGTTCCTTGGTCGCAATCCCCCGGCTGGTCGTCTGCGTTGACCTGCTGAAGCTCCCACCTCCCCCGTACCCCGACCTTTGAATTTTCCCTCCTCTACTACGGACTTGTCAATTTTGCTGAGGCCATATTTGGTGCTTGGAAGTGGGATACAATCACAGAGAACATGTCCACGGGGATTCCCATGCCCAGTGTGGATGGCAACATCCCCGCCGCCAACGGGACAGGGCATGGACACGGACACGGACACAGTCGCAGCCGTGGCCACTCGCGATCAACATGTTCTATGCAGATTCCCAGTCCAATTGCTGTGCCTCCGAGCTCGTCTGTGACCGAGGAACCGTCTTTTGAATCCGTCACGGGTGCTGCATACACCAATGGCCATGTGTCGCATCCTTCGTGGCACGGCCACCATCACTCACACTCACAAGGCTCCATTCACTATGCCCCAGGGACGCCTTCGCCGGTAAAGTCCGTCTTCCATGATCATGCGATGAGCCATGATGGCGAATCAGATACACCCGCGCATTTGATAGGGCACAACATAAGCAACAGGTAAGCTCGCGGTTCCACAGAGACTTATTAAACACAGCGAATTCTGACGGAAATCTCAGTCACGAAGTGATAACAGGTCTCCTGATAACATTGCCTTGGATCGCTCTGTCCTGGTTCGCTACGCGATATGTTCAATGGACGACACCAGTCGATGACTCTGATGCAGCCACCGCCAGCGGATATTTAGATGGAGTCGCAAACAAGACGTGCGCCTTAACCGCCGGCGCAATGGTGCTTCTGGGTTGTGGCCAAGTGCTTCAACAAAGCCAGCAAAAAAGGGGTTCGTGGGTTGTGGGCGGTGCATTGCCGACGTTCAATGCAAGCGTTGCCAGCGCTGCGTTTGTCCGAGCGTGCTCTATTGGACTCCCAATCTATGCAGGACTGAAGGTAGGAGGATTCTTGGTCGCGTTCACTCTATCTCTCGTGTTAGCGTCTGGTCTCCCGACGATATCTCCAAGCAAAATGCACGAGCAATTCGGTCAAAAGAAGCTCACTCTTGCACTTCTGACGACTGTTGTATTATTTTCTTACTTTGGCCTGAACACCACATTGGATCCGGAACCCTTCATGGGATATGTCGCTCTACTTGTCGGGATCTTCGTTATTCGGCCACCGTTTGGTGTCGATCATTCGGGATCTGCTCCCGCGACCGGACTGGGTCTCTCGACAGGCCAAGATCCATTATTTCCGAAAAAGCTTCCCGAAACAAGTTCTTCGGAGGATGCTATGGTCAACATTCTGTCTGGATTAGTACTGGCCCTTGCGACTGTGATAGTTTCGGGATTTCCGTCTCCAGGCATGGTAGATCTATTCTATTTCGGAGCAACTACAACTTCTTTTGCGGTATCGTTGTTATACTCAACGGCATCTGCTTTGCGCTCTCCGCACAAGTTCGGCCATGTTTTCGGGACAGAGGCTGCGGCATTACTCTGCTCACCCGAATTATACGGGGACTTGTTCGTGCCATACCTAGCACGTAGCACACTGGCTGCAGTATCTTTCCTCGCCGCCAGGTTTGACGATAGACATCTGCGGCTTGGGGAACATTCGCACAACCATCATCATCAGCACCACCTCCATCACTCGCATTCACATTCTCACAGTAATCCGTCGAAGGTGACGAAAATGATCCTCCGTCTCTGCGAACCATACCCGCTCCTACACAGCATTCTAAAAGAAAGGGACTCACGCCGCATTTTCTATTTTATGACGTACGTGATTGCACTACTTGTTGATTACCACACATTTGGCTAATGATAACTGCAGTTTGAATTTTGGCTTTATGATTGTCCAGCTGTCATATGGCTTTCTGACCGGCTCTTTGGGACTCCTGAGCGACAGCATACACATGTTCTTTGACTGTCTTGCACTAGTTGTAGGCCTCTGTGCTGCGGTCATGAGCAAATGGCCACCGAATTCGAGGTTTCCCTATGGTTATGGCAAAGTCGACACTCTGTCTGGCTTTGCCAACGGGATTTTCCTCATGTGAGTCCTGCGTTTTCATTTACGCTGAAGGTCCTTGGTATTGACAACGTAAAACAGGATCATTAGTATTGAAATCATCTACGAGGCGGTGGAAAGACTGTCCTCAGGCAGCCAGATGCACCGGATTGGTGAGCTTCTAGTTATCAGTATTGCTGGACTTCTAGTCAATCTTGTCGGTATTATGGCATTCGATCATGGCCATGCCCACGGGCACGATCACGGCCATGGCCATGGGCATTCCCACGGGAATGAAAATATGCATGGTATCTTCCTTCATATTTTGGCAGACACGCTGGGCTCCGTGGCCGTGGTAATATCGACCATACTCGTGCATTTCTCCGGCTGGGCGGGCTATGACCCCATCGCGTCATGTTTGATCGCCATTTTGATCTTCGCCTCCGCCATTCCCCTGGTCATTAGTACTGCTAAGACGTTACTCCTTACCCTTCCAGCAGATGTGGAATACAACCTCCGTGACACGCTTGGCGGCGTTAGTGCGCTACGGGGCGTCGTGGGGTATTCTGTTCCCAAGTTCTGGCTCGACGATACGAGTATAGCTTCCGATGATCATCATGATCACGATCACCACGACCACGATCATAATCACAGCCACAGTCACAATCACAGCCACGATCATGGCCATAGTCATGGTCATAGTCATAACCATAGTCACTGCGCTGATCACCACGACCACGATCACGATCACGACCATGGGACACAACACCCGCACGTTCTGGGAGTAATCCACGTGATTGCTTCGCGGGGAGCAGTTCTCGAGGATGTCCGCCAACGGACCATCGATTTCCTTCGCGAAAAGAACATGGACGTCACCGTCCAAGTCGAGCGCGAGGGCGATGGTCGCTGCTGGTGTGGAGGAGGGAATAAGACTTCCTAATTGTGTAGCGTAATGATTGCTTATTGTCTTTTTTTTTTTTTTTTTTTTCCTTTCCTTCTTAGCTGTTTTATATAGAATACGCGGATTGAGGCGTATGGATTGGTCTTCATTGCAAATAGTAGAGTAGTCGCCATAGTCTGTCCTGGAGAATTAGGGTCCAAATGCTCCATGAGAGTCAGAATGAAGTGGGACAATGCCCTGCTGATGCTATGATAAATAAAAGAAAGAGAAAATTAAGGATCCTACATGGATGCACTGCTGTTTTACATGCATATTGTGACTTTGCAGATTGCAGAATTTGCATACATCAGGCGTGTAAGTGATTGGGGCCTACATTCTTGCATGTGCCTCAACAATCAATTGATTCAATTACTGCCTGCCGACATAATACAACTATTGGAATGACAAGCAGGTAATAAAGAACTTCGAAAAGCAAATTGTCCCAGCGTATCCATCAATCACAAACCAGCGATCTTTCCCATTCTACACTGCTGGATGAGAAGGCATCGCTATTAATTTCTTCCCAGTCCCACTCCAACTCCAAATCATCATCCTGCACAGTTTGTGGCAAGAAAGATGATCGTGGCCAGATACCAAATGCTTTCACGAAAGGGCTGTGCTCGTCGATAGGCATGGAATTGTCGCTGGTTGGGTCTGTGAACCCTAGGGAGTTCAGATCCACCAGGTAAAGCTTGTCGTGGTTTCGGTCGTATCGAAGGAATCGTGGTTGTTGGTAAAGGAGTATATATCCATGCTGGCGTAGATTCCTAATAATCCGGAGTAAGCTTAGTTCTAGTTACCTAGTTTTAACAGTGCAAGGCAGAGAGAGTACTCACTCAAGTATATAAGCAAGCTGCTTTTTGATACTTGCTACCTCTTCATAGGACAGCTCATCACGGATATCCTCTACGTTCTCACCGGGAACAGCGCCCATAACCAGAAAATTGATCGGAAAGCCCGCGAGCGGCATTCCTGGTAGCTGGCGCTGCATGAAGTGATCCAGATATTTGGGACCGTGCCCTAGTCTTCCCACGAGCTTCGATGCATCGACTTCGTGAAGGAAATGTTCCTTTGGAATCTCGGTTGCTTCCGAGATCACTGGGTATTTGTGGGAATTAAAACACCTTGGGTATATATCATATCGTATCTTGACGAAGAGAGGTTCTTGGGTGTTGACGTCGTGGGCTTGTGCCAGAACGTGACACTGTCCAAAGCGCTCGTCCAGGACTTCAGTGAGCTGCTCGCCGATTTCCATGTTCCTCTTTGCAAGCGTGAGGGTTTTCTTAGACCAGCCAAATGGCGGGTTCATGAATCCAATCATGTTGATAATGGTTTGTAATGATACGCTCTATGGTGATCAATGTTTTGACAGAGAGGACGAGGGGGTAAGGCTTGAGATTCATGTACTGGATATCCAGACTCCTAGCCAGGTTCTCTATTACTGCCTATACATTTTTAGGTTCTTATGAGCTATTGGGTTGGATAGCGGTATGCTCTGCCTAGTCTTTTGTTGCCTGGCGTTGGCGCGCCAGGCTGAATAGCCCTAATTCAACACCTCGGTATGATGGACAACTGACAGACATACAACATGTCTACAGCACACTTCTTGTAAGTTATTCAAGATATGTGAATACGAAGCACTAGGCTACGAGCTAGAAGGAATCGCATGATAATGAATCATACCTCAGGCATGTAGTAGGTAAGCTTTCCACAGAGGCACAACTCAATATATCCTATCAGCTAAATAGGTAACACTGGACGAAATCCGTTCACACAATAGACAAAGTATATTCTGACATTCAGCTGTGTATATGTACATGCACGCCACCACAACAGGCATTTTAAATTTGCGAGGGTATATATCATAATAATGTCGCCTCCTGGGACTAGGAGTACAGATGGTGACTCAATAAGAACATTTCACGTTTCATGGACCGGATAAATTTAGTCAACCTGGTCCAGCTTCTGCACAACCATGGCGCTAGCAGCACCACCGCCGTTGCAGATAGCAGCCACACCATACTCGCCGGCCTGCAGTTGGTGAAGGAGGGTCACCAAGATACGGGAGCCCGAGCTACCGAGGGCGTGGCCAATGGAGATGGCACCTCCCAGGAGGTTGACGCGGGCGTTCTGGAGACCAAGAATCTATTAAATGTTAGCAGAGAATACGTATCAGAAGATATAATAAATACTGACCTTCTCGTTGGCCTTGATGACGGCAGCAAAAGCCTCATTGAATTCCCAGACTGAAACTTGGTCTTTGGTAATTCCAGCACGTTCTAAGGCAATGGGGACGGCCTTGGCAGGTGCTACGGGGAAGTCGACAGGGTCAACAGCCGCATCAGCAGACGACACAATGCGAGCAAGCGCACGGTTGCCCTTTCCGAATTCTCGGGCAAGATCCTTGTTGCCCAGGACCAGCGCGGAAGCTCCATCGTTCATGGTCGACGCGTTACCGGCAGTGACCGTACCCGTGCCATCTCTCAAGAAAGCGGGCTTCAGGGTCTTCAGCTTATCGGCACGCAGGTTCTCAAATCCCTCATCCCGCTCAACAACAGTGTCTCCCTTCTTGCCCTTGACCGTAACAGGGACAATCTCGTCGGCAAATTTCTTCTCGTCCCAGGCCTTCTGGGCGCGCTCGTAAGACCGGATGGCGTATTCATCCTGCTCCTCCCGCGAGATCTGGTGCTTCTTGGCAGTCTGTTCCGCACAGATACCCATGTGGAACTTGTTGTAGACATCCCAAAGACCATCCTTGACCAGACCGTCCTCCAATTTCAGGTCACCAAAGGGTGGCAGCTGACCAGCACGGGGCAGGTAGTAGGGCACCTTAGACATGTTTTCCATTCCTCCTGCCACCTGAGCTTCCGCGAGACCTAGTTGGATGTTCTGAGCGGCGATAGCCACCGCCTTCAGGCCCGACGAACACACTTTGTTGATAGTCGTGGCTTCAACGGTTGGCGCCAGTCCGGCGTAAATGGAGGCCTGGCGAGCCGGAGCCTGGCCAACAGACCCCTGAAGCACATTTCCCATGTAGACATCAGTGATCTTCTCGACTGGGAGCTTGGACCTCCCCACGGCAGACTTAATGGCGGCGGCACCCAACTCAGGAGCGGACACCGAGGCGAACGATCCATTGAACTGTCACAACCGACATCAGTACTGCACACAACAAGTAGTCAGGAGATCCATACGTTAGTCGTAGCAGTCCGCGAGCCACTCAGGATATATGCATCTTGAATCTCCTTCAGTGACGGGCGTGAGCAGCTAAAGTGTCGCTGGCCCATGCGGAATGCGGGGACGGCCACTCTCCGGGCAAAGAGGCGGGATGTCAACCCAGCAGAGTTCTGAATGGGCATTTTGCGGGATATATCAAACCACTGTATAGAGGCAGAACACAACTGAAGGTCAAGATGGAGGTTTAAAGAAGAACAACCGCCCCTGCTCTGCAGAGGTCGAAGTCGTCGCCGTTCCGCTGCCCGCCGCGGCGGATTCCGCTTGTAACCGCCACCCGCTGAGCCGAGGTTCAAATGAGCCACGTGATTATGGTCCTGGTCATGTGACTGTTTAGCAGTGGAAGGCGATACCCTATTCAGCTGGTTTCTCCATTGGGATCATTTTTCCAGATGGAACTGCCCAAAGCGGGGGGTTATGCCGAAGCAGTATCCCATAGTCCAGTCCGAATTGCCATCACTGTCCTCACTCAACTCTCTTCTCACTCTCTTGTTTCTCCCGTTTTTGCTGGTTGTTCGGGTCCTTTTTTGACTTTTCTTTATTTCATTTTGGCTTGTTGAGTTGTGGTTATTCCAGCGCCTGACTTGTATGTGAATTTTGGGTTTCTTTGGGCATATCTCATCTATCTTGTCTCATTGCTCACTTCCGATAGCTGCTGGCCCCCCCGGCGCCTTCAAATCGATACCCCGCCACTATGTCGACTTCTGCCCGTCGTCGTCTCATGCGCGATTTCAAGGTGTGTATTCTTTTGGCTGGCTTAGCTTTGTGGAGATTTTTTTGTTTTTCTTTTGGGGTGTTGCCGATATGAGCATGTCCGGCCAGCTAACGTTGCTTGATAATCACCAGCGTATGCAAACTGATCCTCCAGCCGGCGTTTCCGCATCCCCTGTAGCAGACAATGTCATGACCTGGTAAGCTTTATTGGTCTCTTTGTATCTCTGCACGGAATGTGTTCAGTTGACTGACGGTCCGGTCTAGGAATGCCGTCATCATTGGTCCCGCCGATACTCCCTTCGAAGATGGCACTTTCCGCTTGGTAATGCATTTCGAGGAGCAATACCCCAACAAGCCACCTGGCGTCAAATTTATTAGCCAAATGTTTCATCCGAACGTATATGGGACAGGCGAACTTTGTCTCGACATTTTGCAAAACCGCTGGAGTCCGACCTATGACGTGGCAGCCATCCTGACTAGTGTTCAAAGGTATGCCCGCCAAAGTCGTATATGTATATTTCTATGCAATTGTGGCTGACTGAAGTTCTCTTTCTGTGTTTAGTCTCCTGAATGACCCCAACACATCGTCCCCCGCGAATGTCGAAGCCTCGAATCTTTATAAAGACAATCGGAAGGAATACGTGAAACGCGTGCGCGAAACTGTCGAGAAGAGCTGGGAAGACTAGCATTCTCGGCCGCGCCGACGACTCCTGCTTTTTCACTTCGTTTTCTTTCGTTTCTTTTTTTCGTCGATCCATGAACATGAACTCTTACTATAACGACGCAACGTTCTCTGTTTCTCCGTCATCAAATTTCTGCTTATGGTCTCCGATGTTTCAGTGCGTGGTTACTGGATGGCATGGAATTCTCTTGTCTATGATTTCTGGGGAGGCTCGTCTGGTGTGATGGTATGCACAGCGCGGGGTTCTGGCGCTTGATGGAACTGCTTTGCGTGATTTCTGCTGGTATGCCTTGTAGATAGTTTGCATTACTACTTATGACCTATTGTTTATCCGTATAATCAATGAGACTGTTTCTTTCACATATTGCGGTGGGCGATTCAGTGGTATACTAAGATATCTGCGAGGAAGGTGTGCCCTTGATCAGGTGACAGCGCGAGTCCCTTTCGCTCCTCAACTCTCTTTGGCTTCTTCTTCTTCTTCTCCTTCACCTCTCCTTCATATCTTCTTGAAACCTACTCTCTGCTGTCAGCCAGTCTCTCTCTCTTTTTTTCTATCCCATTCCTGAAATAGTTTGTCTTCTGTCGCTTCATTCTCCCGCCAAATAACTGTCTCCACTTTTCCCGGCACGTGAGCCCCTGACCCAAAACAGAGGCGTGGATTCCTCCACAGCGTCGTCTTCTGCGCGCCTGGGACGAGCCTGACGATTACGAACGAGACGTGCTTCTACCCCCCTACTTGGCGCTCGACGGTTTCTCTCAGCTACGACGACAACCACCCTGTGTCCTGGGTCGGAGCGAAACAAGATGTGAGTGAGTCCTGTTCTGGCGGGTTCACCGCTTCGAGAGACGCTGTCATTCTGGCGACTGCGAGTAGTAGAAGGTGCAGATAATGCTGATGCTTATTGCCTCTCTCTTGAATGATAGGTCATCTGGTCCCAATGCCTCCAACAACACCATTAAGGGTATGCGTATCCCGCGTGGGAGATCCTTGGACATCATCTGCGGGAGGGGGCTAATTGCGTTTGTGGTTCTATAGTGGTTGCGAGGTTTCGACCGCAGAATAAGATAGAATTGGGATCTGGTGGACAACCGTTTGTCGACTTCGAAAATGAAGAGACTTGTCAAATCAATGTGAGATTTGGGTCCCCAGTTTGCCTCGACTGTGGGTAGCACTGATGCTGATTGATTCGACCACAGTCCAACGAGGGCACGGGATCCTTCACCTTCGACCGGGTGTTCCCTATGGACTCGCAACAGCCCGATATTTTCGACTACTCTATCCGCCCTACGGTCGACGATATTTTGAATGGGTACAACGGCACAGTGTTCGCATATGGTCAGACGGGTGCAGGAAAGTCGTATACGATGATGGGTTCCGATATTGAGGACGACACTGGGAAAGGTATCATTCCACGTATCATCGAGCAAATCTTCGCGAGTATCTTAACGAGTCCGAGCAACATCGAATATACCGTTCGTGTCAGCTATATGGAGATCTACATGGAACGAATTCGCGATCTGCTGGTACCTCAGAACGACAACCTGCCCGTTCACGAAGAGAAGTCAAGAGGTGTATATGTCAAGGGTCTGCTGGAGGTTTATGTGTCGAGTGTGCAGGAAGTCTACGAGGTGATGCGTCGTGGTGGCGCTGCGAGGGCTGTGGCCGCAACCAACATGAACCAGGAGTCTTCCCGGTCCCACTCCATTTTCGTGGTTACAATCACCCAGAAGAATCTCGAGTCTGGCTCTGCGAAGAGCGGTCAGCTTTTCCTGGTTGATCTCGCTGGTAGTGAGAAAGTCGGCAAGACTGGCGCTAGTGGACAGACTCTTGAAGAGGCGAAGAAGATCAACAAGAGTTTGAGCGCTCTTGGTATGGTCATCAACGCGCTCACCGATGGAAAATCGACGCATATTCCCTACCGTGACTCCAAGCTCACTCGAATCCTGCAGGAAAGTTTGGGAGGTAACTCGCGAACGACATTGATCATCAACTGTTCTCCGAGTAGTTACAACGATGCGGAAACCATCTCGACTCTTCGATTCGGTGTTCGCGCGAAGTCGATTAAGAACAAGGCCAAGGTGAATGCTGAACTCAGTCCGGCAGAAATGAAGCAACTTCTGCGCAAGGCCCAAACGCAGGTAACGAGTTTCGAGAGCTACCTTTCAGTGCTGGAGTCTGAGATAAATGTATGGCGAAGTGGTGAGAATGTTCCAAAGGAGCGATGGACGCCCGCGAGAAACGAAGGTCTGGCCGTGGCGAAGGTTGAGAGTCGTGCACCGCCCCGGCCTGCGACACCATCCCGCTTGCAAGACATTCCTCGATCCGAAACGCCCCGTCCTGATTCGAGAATGGGAGACCGTTCCAGCACACCCAGTCTAGTACTCGAGAAAGATGAGAGGGATGAGTTCCTAAGACGTGAGAATGAGCTTCAAGACCAGATTGCGGAGAGGGAGTCGCATATCGCGACTGTGGAGAGGAGTCTGCGCGAGGCTCGCGAGGAGCTGAGAGGTCTCAAGGAGAATTCTGCCCGCTCTGGAAAGGACAACGACAAATTGAATACCGAGATCAATGAACTCCGGATGCAGTTAGAGAAGGTATCTTATGAGGGCAAGGAGGCTTCCATCACCATGGACAGCCTTCGCGATGCCAACGCAGAACTCACAGCCGAACTGGATGACGTTAAGCAGCAGCTTCTCGATGTCCGTATGAAGGCCAAGGAAACTACTGCGGCTCTGGATGAAAAGGAGAAGAAGAAGGCGGAGAAGATGGCCAAGATGATGGCTGGGTTTAACCTCGGTGGCGAAGTGTTTTCCAACAACGAGCGCAAGCTTCAGGATCTTATCTCACGTGTTGATTCATTGCACAATGTCAGCGAGGCCGGTGAGACGATCGCGCCGGATGATATTCTCGAGCTCCGCGCAAATCTCCTAGAGACCCAAGGTTTCATTCGCCAGGCAGAACTGACAATGAACGACCGCGGTGAACTCGGCGAGCTGCAAGACAACCGTAGGGTGGAAGTCGAGCGGAAGCTGGCTGATTTAGAGCGGGAGCACGGGAGTCTTCTGGAACGGAACTTGAGTGAAGGCGATTCGGGAGAGATTCGCGAGCGATTGGAGAAGCTCTACGCTTCCCGTAAGGAGAGCGAACTGCAGGCGGCTGAGGAACTTCGCGGCGAAATCACTCGCAAGGACGATGAACTCAACAAAATGCGGCAGTCACTGGCAGATTCGCAATCGAGGGTTTCCACAAACGGAGCAGCTGGCAAGAATTTGCAACAGCAGATTGCCGAGTTTGATGCTATGAAGAAATCGCTGATGCGCGATTTGCAGAACCGGTGTGAACGGGTGGTAGAGCTTGAGATTTCGCTGGACGACGCTCGCGAGCAGTACAATAACGTGTTGCGGTCATCGAACAACCGAGCACAGCAAAAGAAGATGGCGTTCTTGGAACGCAACCTTGAGCAACTCACCCACGTGCAGCGGCAGCTAGTTGAACAGAACAGCAGCTTGAAGAAGGAAGTGGCCATTGCGGAACGGAAGCTCATTGCGCGCAACGAGCGAATTACCAGCTTGGAGGGCCTGCTCCAGGAAAGCCAGGAGAAGCTCACCCAGGCGAATCACCGGTATAATCTCTATATCCCTATGGCTCGCGTTCCAGCGACTAACCAAAATCTCTTTACAGATTTGAAGCGCAGCTCACGGCTGTGAAAGAGAGACTGGAAGCTGCGAAGCAAGGCTCGACGAGAGGTCTCCCTACGATGGATGGCGGTGGCGGCTTCAGCTTTGGCGGCTCGAGGATCGCGAAGCCGCTCCGTGGCGGCGGCGGAGGATCGGAGAGCAGTGCTCCCAACTCGTCTATCGCTGGCGTCCAATCTCAAGAGACGGGAAAACGCACCAGCTGGTTCTTTGATCGACGATGATCCACGATTGTTCCTCTTTTATTTTCTGTTCTACCCTTTTCGCGAGAATATCTGAGCCGTGTCTGTCTATGTCCATGTTTGGACGATCGATCCTCCCTCCCTTTTGAGTTTCTGGCAACCAGATATCCCTGTCCATTATTTTGATTATGTGACTGATAACGCTGTCCAACGAAGTCTGTTTTTCTTTTCCTTTTTTCCTGTCTTTCGGCAGATTTTGTGCGTTCTCTTTTGGCCCTGCCTCTTCCCCTGTTTTTCTTTTTCTTTTCTTTTCTTTTTTTTTTTTTTTTTGACGCATTATTCAGTATGTATGCCATGAGAGGAAGTCAATACCCTTGTATATCGAGCGAGACGATAGATAGAGAACACATTTAGCAGGGAAGGTAGTTGAGGGTATATAGTGGGTTTTACACGAAGTCAATGTCAGTGATGTACATGATTGGTCTTTACGAATCTGCGGCCATTTTCTTTTCATGCTTTGTCCAATCTATTATACCCTGACCGTGCATTTGTTGGTTACGCCATCTCCCGTTTCTCTTCTGCCACATCCTCCTTCACCTCCTCAGCAGGGATCGACTCCCCCAAAAGTGCCAACAACCCAATATCTCTTTCAATCTGTCTCTTCCGCTGCTCATCCTCTGCAGCGACCCCTTTTGCTCCGAAAATCTCATCCATCTCCTCCAGCGTCCGGCCCTTCGTTTCGGGAACAAAAAAGGTCACATACAGGACGGCGAGGGTCGTGAAGCACCCGAAGAATATGAATGTCCCGTAGTCGGAGGCTTTGATGAATGGGGACGTGAAGAGACCAACGGCGAAGTTGTTTAACTGTTAATTCTATTGTTAGCAGTTTGGTTGTGGGTGCAAGTGTGCGGTAGAGCTAGTTAGGGCTAAATCTAAATAGATGGGGGGGGGCGCTTTTTACCCAGTTGCTACTTCCGCCGATGCTAACGCCTTTTGCGCGCATGCTGAGTGGGAAGACTTCAGACACTACGATCCAGGAGACAGGTCCTGCTATAGTCAGCATATATCCATGGAACCTTAACGGGCCAATTTGAACTTACCCCACGAATAAGCAAAGTTGATGATGAATATCCAGACAAATGCCACCACCGCCCAACCAGCTCCCCGATGATTCTCAAAATCCCCGGAGTAAGAGCCAATAATTCCTGCGACGATGAAATGGCACATAGCCATGCCAATACCCCCGGCGATCAGGATCGTCCGTCGACCGACGTTGTCCACCCAAAGGACGGCAGGAATGGTAAAGACAAACTCAAAAATTCCAGCAATCCCAGTTGCTAGTAGTGAGGTTGTGTTTGCGCCGAGCTCGAGGCCTTTGAAGACTTGAGGTCTATGCAGAGGTTTGTTAGTGCTCCTTTGTCTGAACGCAAGCGCATTCTGTCAACTTACGCATAGTAATTAATTGCGTTAATTCCATTGAACTGTTGCAAAAACATCACCAAGCACTGCGACTCAATGTATCAGTCAAGGCATGTAAACGTACAAGGGAGAGGGGGAGGGTAACCCACCGCAACTGAAGTCCGCTTAAACAGGGAAGGGTCTGTAACTAGTGACATGTAATCATACACGCCAATCATGAACCGACTCTTGAATGATCCGTCCTGGTATTGTGGATACTTTTTTCTGGCCGTTTCAACTTCGAATATCCGCAGCGCTCTGATTTCGAGAAATTCGATTCGAACCAGTATATCATCTGTCGGGGAGTCTCGCAGTCGTGCCAGGGTATGTAAACACTCCTCTTCACGTCCCTGGTTCATTAAGTGCCGTGGTGACTGCGGCATGAAGAGGATCATTCCAACACCTAGACAAACGGCAGGAAGAATTTGGATGCATACGGGAATCTCCCAGGCTGCGATGGATTGGCTGGCTCCGGTGCCGCCAATATAGTTCGTCCCGTAGCCAATCTGAAGAATCAGAAAGTAATTCTCAGTATTACTGCGGGAGAGGCCTTACCCAGAAGCTAACCATGATGCCAAAGGTGATTGCAAGCTGTTGTACAGCCACTAACGACCCGCGGATTTCAGGAGGCGCCTGGGAATGTCAGAGTGGGAAATCTCGCAAGGCCATGAGGATAGATCCAATACCAGCTCCGCATTGTATAATGGAACAATCATACTCAGATTCCCAACTCCGAGACCGGTGACGAACCGGCCGCCGTAGACAAAATCCGGGCTTTTGGTGCATGCCTGCACAATGACCCCAGCACAGAAAATCACCACCGCCACAACAACTGACACCCGTCGACCAAGGGCGTCAGCGAGGTAGCCATTGAGAAGTGTGCCCACCCACGCTCCGAGTTCAAGGATCGAGGTAAGCATGCCCTGTCCGATGCCGGGAGCTTCAGCGTATCCTTGTGTCTACACAGGTTAGATTGACGTGAGACACACGGGTGAAATAATAGTTCGTACAGATTGGATGAAGGAGCTCATGGTCAATATTTGCGCAAACATTCCCTGGTTGTCTGAAGAGTGTCAGCCGGTTTTGCTGGTATAAAATGCTTAGCATCATTGAGATTGGATCCACTTACATCCGTAGACCAACCCGCCTAGAGATGCGAACAGAGCAATGCCAAATGTTTTTTTGCCGCTGACCAGTCCACGCCATCCGACTTTGTTTCCAGCCAGTTCAGCTCGCTTGGCTGAGACGCCCTCAGGAGCACCGCCAGCCATGGTTATGAAGTAGGTGATGGAGTACCAAATAAAGATTCCACTTCAGTCAAACACAATGTAGCCCAGCACATAACGAAGTACCAGAGGGGAACATCGCGTTTTAAATCGTCGCTAAATGCCGACGCTTTCGAAATGCTCTAGAATGGATGGAGCCATTTAGCCGGAGCCAACCCCGGATTTGACCCCGTGGGGAGCTAAGAGCCGGGGGATTTCCCCTAAACCCCTGTTCGTAGATAGATGCGGTATCCATGGCCGGTCAGCGAGTTTAGCCGGTGTCATATCAGCCGATGTTAAGCTAAAGTTACCCCGCTGCATAATATCGGCTCTACCCCGTATCCGCCATCCCACGCTCCGAGGCAAGCTATCGCGACGAACACATACCTCACTGTGTAGGAAGGTAGTCAGAGTTGAGCAAAGGCGTTAGAATCGAGCTGATCTTGTGCGGCTGCTCTCAGTACGGCTCTTTTTGTCTTTTCCTCTCCTCTTATTGTTTGTCTTGGAGGGACCTCAAAGTAAGACAGATAGTGCTATGAAATTTACCCAGCAATATTATAAGCTGACTATTGGTTTTCGGATGTTCTGCTAAGGAAAGTTAGTTTTCTCCATCCCAGAAGAAATATTGGCACCGACGTCTACTCACACTGGGAGATGAGATAGTTGTGCATGTCAGATTGGGCATCTGCAAGCCTGTGTCCTTCCTTGGTAACACTGGGCTTGACCTTGCTGTCCCAAACATAAGGATTGGGCTTGGATGCCTTCAGCCATCCACCTTAAACATCTCAAGGAAGGCGTAGAAACCATTATGTTCTAGGTCGAAACTAGCTGTTTCTGGCAGTGTCGCTGACCATTTTAAAATTGTCGGGATCAGAAAGCTCATTCGTATTGTCGGGGTATTTCTTTGCAGGAGACATGTCGAGGTACTTGAATGTGTTGCCCTTTTGGAGGTTTGTATCCGTACCAGTTTCCTGATCTGGTAAGGTGGACTTCACTGAGGGCTCCCCTTTGGAGCTAGGCTTGTACTCTGCCTCAACGACTACGGGATATATCTGTATGGTTTAGTTTGAAATACTACAGAGGTAGTCCCCAATGTGACCGGGTTGGAGTATAATGCTGACCAGTGATTCAGAGAAGGTGCTGTCTGGATACGGCAGCGCCGTTGGAATGGCCTGCTCGGTGCAATGGAAGGATTATAAAGTAGCAAGAGCCCTGATGGTAGAGCCTACAGCCGTACGATGCCGAGACTTACACATTGACACTGCCTGGAATGGACTGCGGCTGGAGGCTGGAGGATAAACGACTGCAATGTATAGTTGTAACCTACCGTACAATGACATTAAAAACTTCGAATGAAATTGTCTTCTTGTCATTTATCGCAGAGGATAGCTAGAAGCCTTGTGTTTATAGCATGCATTTGAAAAAAAACTTGTTAAGATCTGTGAACGCCATGGAAGAAATGCCCCGAGACTATCCCAATCACAAGAGTATGTACATTTAAGCAGCGCAACCAATGTAATAGTTAATCAATTTGAATCACTCGCATCTTCCTTGATAAAATCGGCAGCCCTCTCAGCGACCGCGTACAGCGTACTAGTTAAATGCCCACACATCTGGTAGGGGAGAACCGATGCATCGACAACCCGAACATTCGACGTGCCATAGACCATTAGCCTGTTACTGACCACTCCTCCCATGGAGCGTGGCATCATGGCCGCTGTGCCGACGGGGTGGAAGTTTGAGCGGTCTGTCAAGTTAGCATTTAACGAAGACACCATGGGGGGGCAAAGTAAAGGATCGTACAGTTCTGCTTAGCATAGGCCGCCCACTCAGCATCCGTTGCATTCTGCGAAATGGCGCGGCCGGGAGACTTCTCGAGCATAATCATATCTTGCAATGGTGCCGTTTGATACATCCGACGGATAAATTTCATAACAGCGACGTGGGCCTGCAGGTCCCAGTCCAGCATGAAATAGTTAGGGTTGATTACGGGCTGATCTCCCGGATCTGCAGAAGCAATATGCACATTGCCACGCGAAAACGGCAACAGCGTCCAGAACTCCGTAATCAACGCCGGACTGTGCGTCGGAATGAACAGGATCTCAACCATGGGCACCTCATTCGAAAACAGGAGGTCGTACTGGGTTTGGAAAATTGTCGCGAGATCGTTTTGCTTCATCACACCGTTGCTCACCTTGGACGTTGCGGCTGCGTAGTCCGTCAGATTGGAAATAACAGATTGCGCAACCTCCTGTCCGTCTTTACCAAAAATGTCGTAGAAGGTGGCGTAGGCGAGAGATTTCACGCCAGTGAACTTGGACTTGCCGATGGCCATCATGTTGGCGTTGGCTTGGTCCTGGAGGTTTTCACCCACAGTTGGGAGGTTGACTTGCACAGTGATATTATGCTTGTTGAGGATACTGCGACAACCGTTAGCCATACACCAGCGATATCAACGGCAATGATTGGCTCACTCTTCGTTCCCGATACCAGAGAGCTCTAGAAGTGCTGGGGTCCGCAGCGATCCCGCAGAGACGATGACCTCCCTCCTAGCCCTAATCTTACCGGTACCTTCGGCAGTCTGAACCTCAACTCCCTCCGCAGTAGCATCGCCGCCATTCTTGTCATCACCTCCCTGCCACAAAATCTTATTCGCCCGAGTTTTGCTCATTACAATCAGATTTGGACGTTCCCGGTAGGGCCAGTAATATGCACGCGCCGCGTCCTCCCGGACACCTTCCTCACGGTCGATTGTCTCGGGAAATACGTTGAACCCTCGCATCTTCCCGCCGTTGACATCGACCGTCCACGGAATACCCAGCTTCTCATATGTCTGGTTTAATGGTGTGGTCAAGTTGCCGTCTTGGAGATGGTTGAAACCCACGTGCAGTGGGCCCTTGTAACCATGGACAGATTCGTTGTAGGATGCCCCTGCTTCCAAGTCGGACCGTGTAGGTCGGGTCAAATTCTCACTCTTGCGGTAGTATGGTAGTAGGATCTTCCAGGTCCAGCCTCGAGTGCCAAGTTCCTTCCAGGAGTCCATCTGGACGTCTTCGGTACGAGTGTAGGACATTCCTGATCGGAGTTAGCTGTGAGCCTGGCTTAGCCCAGAATACATCGGTTTCCTACCGTTAATGGTACTAGTTCCTCCCAAGGCCTTCCCGGCACGCAGAACCTGCTTCGAGTTACCGGCATGCGTTTGATTGACTGATTCATACTGGTAATCGATGTCGGTCCCAAACGCCTTCCCGTATCCTCCGGCTGCCGTGACATTCGGGTTGTCGTGCACAGACTCCCCGGCCTCGATTACCACCACGGACACATTGGGATCTTCGGATAGTCGATTAGCCACGACGAGCCCACTTGTGCCTCCACCAACAATCACATAATCGTAGAGTGGTCCTGTTGCGACGCTAGCGGTCGCAAATAGGGCGTACACAAGCCCGAGGTTTCGTAGTTGCATGGCCAGTTCGATGGTATCACAATACCGGATTTTCTTGGATCGATTCCTTGGCGACAGAATCTTGGTAGGAAGGGGGTATGGGGAGCTAGGGGCTTGTATACTGTCCCACACGGCTGGGGTCGAGGTTCAGTCACGGCCCAGATTCCATTACTTGGTGCAATGCGGAGATACCAGGGATCAAGGGATCCTGCCACGCACTGGGATAGGCTTTTCATGGTGTTTCTGCAAGCGTATGAGGTACGTGTACGCGGTTCCGGCTGTAGTCATGGCGTGGAATGCGGGTTGTTGGGTACTCCGACGTGGCTGTCATTCCAGTGGCGGAACGATGTGTACGGAGTACGAAATCGATATTGATTCCGTTTCTAGATAATTCCAATTCTAGACCGGAATACGTCCCCGCCTGGACCTCGATGCAGTACTTTTATCGCTATCTAGGTTTCTAGAGAATGTAAATGGGCCTGCCTCTGCGGTTCAGGGACTAGGGCAAGCCCTGTGGATCGCCTTGCGGTAGTCAGTCAGACTTGATCTTGAGAAATACATACTGCATAGTTGCTGCCTCAAGTAATAGTGTCATAGTAGTCCCAAAATGTAGGGAGCAGACAATGTATTAATTTTCAACAAGTCGACAAAACTTTTTAGTATTTACCTGTTCACACCATTGCCAACTGAATGGATGTGAGGAATGAAGGCGCTGCTGAGATTGCTGGTGGCGGTCATTCAGGACAAGCAGCTACTTCACCCCAAATCCTGTCAAATCCTGGATGTTGGTACTGTTATCAACCCAATTGCTGGAAGATGTGTTGCCCTGTGTTCCACTGTGACTGAGAGGAAGGATGATACCATATTAATAACCAAGCAGGTTGAATTCACATTGGATGACAAGGACAAGAAGATGAATCTATCTAACTTTCATAAGATATTGCAAACCAGGAAGCTGTTTGTGAAGCTTACCAGTGATGGGTTGGAACACATGGTCGACAAGGCACAAACACTGCCTGTGTACAAAGCATGCTGGACACAGATCCTTCCTAAGTCCTCCCAGGTCTCATCTGTGATGCCGGATTTGCTTTAGTATTCATACAATTTGGTGGCATTTGTAACCATCTCTTATAAGACTGATAAGTGACGAATTGGGAATCTGTATCAGACCCCGAGGCAGCGTACTCCTGTGGAAGCTCAGATAAGCTGGTAGACTTAAGGTTCATGCCGGCTACCAATTTACTCCAGTCTTTCAGGCCTATTGGGATAAAACCCTTGGATTGATGATGGATCGGGGTTTGCTTTCTTCTAGTGGTGATCAAATCTGCTTGACATATTGGATTGAGTCTGTGGTAGGTCGTCAAAGACAGAATTGGTCATTCAGCTTTTGTATACGCACACAGGAAAACCTACAGCTTCTTTGTGGAGTCCAAAATTGCATTCTCGCGCCACGGCCAGTCATACTTGAAGAGCCCTTCTCTCGGGACATGACTTGGAATGGTTCCCTCCTTGACAGAATCATCGCCTGGAGTAGGCAAGCGTCTCACCGCGTATTGGGATGCTTGCATTTTTCCTACGTCAGAGTCGGAGGCAAATAAATGTTCCCTGTAGTACAATCTAATTATATGGAATATGCGAGATAAGTCACGGAAACGACCAAGGCCACCTTATAATCGTATATGGTAATCTTTATAGTTGCTAGTATCCCACGTCGCGGGTATGTGGTCCATTACAGAGCGTAGTACAATAGACAATATAGGAGCTTATAAGATTAAGTTTATAGATACTTTCTTTCACAGGGTTAAGATAAGCCGTCTAACCCTCTATTCTTTGAGTACACCACTACCACTTCAGATGGTAGCCAAAGCCAAGGGTCATAGAGCCCTATTCGGTTGGCATTTTCTCTCGCGACGTCATCCACCAATGCGACTCCGCATAAGATCCATTTGGATCGATAGGTACCCTCATTGAAGGCTGATAAAAATACAAAATAACTGATATGCCCTACCTTCCAATTACAGGAATATTGCGCGCCAAAAAGTCACGCCATTCAGGCTGAGTGCGCTTCCATCGAGTACCCGTAGACATCTGCAGGTCCTCAATCGCACTCGCGTACTTGATCAGTGTCGGTTCCGCATACGCGCTGTGCATGAGTGCCAATCCATACGGCATGCCAGAGATGCGGTCGACACCTGCTGGGATGGTGATTACTGGGTATCCAGCCTGTGCTGCAATTTGGATACTCTGTGCAACAGCTGGGGGCACCAACAGACCATCTAGGACCCGGTCACCGTACCGTAGGGCTGCGTCGATGCCCTCCTCACGAGAGGTCCGTCGACAGTATGCGAGTGCCTGCCAGTAGGTTTCATCCATTACACCTTTTGTTGCTAGGGATGCTTCAAACCCGTCCTGCCCTGATTCAAACGCCGGGTGGATTCCCGGATACCCACCCTCCGAACCAGCGTTGCGGATGTTGTATTCCATCAGATCTTCCAGTGACCGCATTGAGGTATTATTCAGCTCAGCCAGATAGGATCTGATGTTATTATAAAAGTCAACTTTGACGTAGCTGTACTCGGACTCGTTGGGATGGCCGCGCTTGCTCCCGTAGTCCCAATCCCAGCCTGTAGGTGGGACAATTGATTGATAATGCGGCACCTCCGTTCCATTTATGATTGTCGCTCCAGCGGTCTGAATCAACTCCAACAGTTCGACTAGCTGTGAGATTTGATCTGCATCTCCAAGACTCCAGAAGGATTTCCATGGCAGACCAAAAACTGCGCCTTGAAGAGCGGTCTTGTTGCGCAGACATTGCGAGTAGCCTCCGGGTGGAGTCTTGCCCTGTTGTTCCAGCGTGAAACTGTCGCGGCGGTCCACGCCATAGATGGCATCAAGCGCATAGGTTGCATCGCGTACGGTTTTTCCAAATGGACCTACAGTGTCTTGATTCATGGACTCTGGGATTACACCGTTTCTCGATGTTAAACCGACAGTGGGCTTGATGCCAACCACGGCATTCTGCTGTGCCGGATTGATCACTATTGTTGGTTAGAAGAGCTCTTTAGTGAATTTAATTGACGTACCGCTGCCATCCGTTTCCGTACCCAGCGCAAAAGGGATGAGGTTAGCTGCAACCGCAACCCCTGAGCCGGAGCTACTCCCACCGGGGGAGAGCGTCAAGTTGTAAGGATTCCGGCACTGCCCTCCACGAGCCGAATAACCTGCAGAGCGTTCATTGGACCGCATATCCGCCCATTCGATGAGGTTGGTCTTCCCCAACAGGACTGCACCAGCCTTTCGCAGCTGGTGAACGACATAAGCATCGCGTGGCACTACGGATCCCAGTAGAGCCCAGCTGCCCGCGGTAGTCTCCATGTGATCTTTTGTGGCAATATTGTCCTTGACCAGGAAGGGAATCCCATGCAGTGGGCCACGAAGATTACCTTGGATACGTTCCTCGTCGAGACTTTTGGCGATCGCCAAGGCATCCGGGTTAAGCTGCATTACGGCACTTGGTGATAGTTAGGAGGCGAACTTCGGAAGCTATCAGAGAGGATTCAGTGGCATACTTAAGGTAGCTGCTGGTTTGGTAGATGCGTGACGCATAGCAGGACACCAGGTCAACACTGCTTAGAGCCCTCGATGATAATAAAGTCTGGAGATCATCTATGTTTGCTTCTTCCAACTGAAAGCCTTTACACTCCCGCATTGGAAACAAAGCAGTTCCATTGGGCAAGGGCACCGGGAAGTCGTAGACCAAAGTTTGTGAGGAGTAGCGATCACCCGAGGGAGTACCCAGTCCATAGTAGTTAAATGACACCCCCAGCAGGCCAGCTATAGCCCGAAGCAAGAGCGAACCCATATTGCCGGTGGTGATTTATCCCTTGAATCACGACCGGTGGCGGTCTCAGGTCAAGATAAAGCATCATGTCCGTTTGTTTGCCTTAGGTGTCAATCATTGAACTAGTCCCGTTCGGGATATCACCGGACTCAATGTACGCCGGAGTAGGGTTATCTACGCCGGAATATAGTGAAGAGTCTCTAGGCCATAAGTGGAAAAGTTGAGAATCTGTAGCATGCATTTAGCAAGACCACCTACACGGTAAACTTGATCTTATTCAACGAGGCAGACTCCTTAGCTACCTGCTTAGCCGCTTCCTCTCCCACCTCATCAAAGATATCATGCCCCCATCGCGCCGGGAAGTTGAATCGCTTATGCCGTTCTAAGGCATTGAGCTGCGCGAATGCATCCTCAGGTAGCTCCTGGACCCGCAGGTTACCAGCAATCCGCGATGGCGTCACGCTCTTGGGCAACACCACCGTTCCTCGTTGCACTCCCCAGCTGTATAGGACAACCCCTGGGTCCAGGCCTAATCGCTGAGCGACCTGGTACACAACGGGATCGTCGACTGTGCGAAGCTCACCGCTCTGATTGTTGCCGAGAGGCGAGTATGCTTGTAGCAGGATCCCCTTGCTTTGGCAGTATTGCAATAAATCCGGCTGGGTCAGGTACGGATGAGCCTCGACTTGGTTCACGGCAGGGACGACATCGACTTGCGAGAGGAGGTGCTCCAGTCGACGGATGTTGAAGTTCGACACGCCAATGGCTTTCACTTTGCCAATCGATAGTAGCTTTTCCATGGCCTTGTAGGTGGTCACGTAGTCGATATCTGAGAGCTGGAAGACACCTTCATTATCCAGGGGGAACCATTTCTCCCCTCGCACAAAGGCCCTGTCTTCGTGAGTAACCAGTCACCCGCACGAAAATCAACATCAACCTACACAGGCCAATGCATGAGATACAGATCCAACGAGTCAACTCCTAGATCCCGCAGTGTCTTGTCCACAGCTGCCTCGACGTCCTCGGGTGAGTGGTTGGTATTCCACAACTTGCTGGTGAGGAATATTTCCTTGCGCGGTACATCAGCATTGCGAATCCCCTGCCCTACTTCCGTCTCGTTGCGGTAGATGGCGGCACAGTCGATATGGCGATATCCCTCGCGCAGGGCGATCTCCACGGCACGCTCGACTTCGTGTGGTGCAGCTTGCCAGGTGCCGAAGCCAACGGCCGGGATCTGCGCGCCGGTGTTCAGAGTGAAATGTATGGGAAGGGGCATGTTGTTATGTTCCGCATTTTTTCAATTGGTCATTTGAAGATGCGAGGATGGTACAATTTGTATGTGGTGGTCGGCGGATATATACACCGGAAAAGGGTGCTTTTCCGCTTCGCACTCGGATTTTCTATGCCAATGATGGCCTGTCATTGATAGTATTTATATCTAAGTCTATCGATATTTACAGTTCTCATAAGAGACGAACCAACCCGTTGGCTCAAGATTCACGAATCTTTCTTCGTGTCCTCTGCACCGTAGGTCCGGTCATCCTTGCCCTCCACCTCTTTGACCAGTTGGTTCATCTCTTTGACCTGCTTGTCGACTGTGCTCTTCTGCAAACGCTGCTCACGATCAAACAGTTCAATATTCGGCTTGCGGTAGCTGCCTCCAACACGGTCCCAGAAGGTAGTAAACTGGCCATAGTTGTAATTAAAGTAGTAGTGGTGGATGGTATGGCAAGCAGATCCGTTGATCACAGGCGAGTTGGTAGCATATTCTCCATCATCTTGTCAGATAGTTAGCATTGAATTCACTTATGTCCCAGAAAAGGCACGTACGGATCATGACGGTCCAGATGGTGACGAACGTAAACAGTCCGAGGTAAGCCACCTTCTGGAGCGGGAACAAAACCGGAAACACGTGGTAGGGCACACTCTGCGCCCACCCATCCATGGGGTGGAACGCGTAGCTGGCATACGGTGTGGAGATAATCCACTTGTGATGAGGCTTGTGAAACCGCTTATAGATGAATGGGTAGTGCAATGCCCGATGGATCCAGTAGATGCCAAAATCTGTAAATGCGATAAACAGGGGGTATTGGATCCAGTTGTAGAGGGAGAACGGGGCTCGCTCGGGAAATCGTAGAGCTTGGTCCATCCTTGCGTCTCAGCCACAAAGAATGGAGCGGTCAATGCAGACATGAGCGGCATGGCGTGCAGAGCCTGGTTGATTTCCATGGGGATTTGATTACGCAGGAATTTGGGATGTTGCATGGCACGGTGGTCATAGACGAAATAGTAGGAGATCGTAGCGCTGAGGAAGTACAAAAACAATCCAAAAGTCCTATCAATTCGAATCGGGTCAGTCTCGACTGCAACCCAGAGGCCAGGTTCGCGTCTGAACACCATACCAGGTTATGATAAAGAAACTCAGAAACTGCCGTCCGATAAATTCCCTGGGCCAGCGCGAGAGCGACGCCCACTCTGACGGCGCCAGCTCAAGATAGCGGCCGACGTTCTCATTGTAAGGCTGGGAGGGCTTGAGGGCCTCTCCGTGAACCGGGAGCACCGCGGCATACACGCGATCCAGGACAAAGGTGTCCAGCACGTCAAGCAAAATGTCCATGATGGTACCGTGGTATCAGGTAGTTTGGGTTCACGGTTTACAAGTAGGAACTTAGCTCCGTTATATTTAAATAACTGAACTCCAGCGTCATATTAATAATGCGCCACGTGCATCGGGCTGTTCGCTTCCGAGTCTTCATGATCTCCGGAGGAGTGACCTTATACGAAGACCGGCTGCGGTTGTCTGGCTTCACCCAGGCATTATCACGGTACAGAGTATGTTGGGTCCACTGTAGCCCGCCCACAAGCCTAGTGTCTTCTGCCGGTATAGATAGAGAGTACTGCGTCGTCTCTACTCCGGATTATATCAGAGTAATTACGGAACTTCGGCGAACGCATCGGAATGTATCGAAAACCCCTTTTCTGCCTTCTCTGACCGCTCGATTCTGCCTGCTCACTGTATGACGGCCGGCGGTCAGTAATGCGGAAGCAAGGACCGGGAGCGGGTGAATGTTCCCCAGCGAATCCTACAGTCGATCGCCGAGTGTGTATAGCTCGTTTTGTCACCATCCATCCTCGCTGTTATCGTGAATACGATCGTTTGGGTCGCCTCGAAATATCACTGCAGTAGCAAAGAATATGAGCACGGTTGACTGTACCACGGCTCATAACGGGTCGGAGAGGGAATGGGGATGGTAGATATCCTTGACCCATCCATCAACCGTCGCCTGGCACAAGATGCGATAACTATATCGGGGCGGCAAATTCAAAGTATCGCCGGACCAGCTCTCGCATAATCCTCGTTTTCGGCTAGTGAAAACGACTGCAATATACACCTGGCACTCTACAGTCTCGGTATGGGGGTATGGAGATCGCCGGGGGCATAGTCTCCTAGGCCCGCCGGCGCAGTGGATATTGATGGCTGGTGAGTGTGTGCGAAGTCGCTGAACTACACGAACCGGAAACGAGTAAGCAGAAGCAGGACCGCAATACTGGCAAGCGACATCCAAGGCTGGATCTGGTTCCTGCAAGGGGTCCAGACAATTCCACAACGGATTCTTACGATGATGATATAGCACGACTGTATGAAGCATTTCTTGCCCGTTCGTCGGCTGAATGATGATGCTGGATTGGTGTGACCCATGTCGAAGCCAGGTTTGTCTACTATTCCACTTGAAAGTGACCGTATAAATATCTCCTCATGCGAAAATAATTATCAATAATTATGTTTAGTTAATGTTTCCTGTGAGGATTTTCGAATGGCCAGCTTATTCTTTACCGCCAAGATATATAATTGTATAATACCCCTGGCAGGCCTAGGATGCACGAAGTGCGGCCACTGCAACTCTTGCATATAGCCAGCCACATGGATGAACTATATACGTATCTCCCACAGAGGGCTTGAGTTGACAGCCTCATAGAGTTTAGGACTGCGAGTCACTGCTAGCGGAACACTATTGTCTGTCATGCGTGTATTTGCGGTATACGAAATAGGGCTTGAATTATTATACTTCTACAGATAAGGCTATATACTTCGATTCCATAGGCATTCAAGTCAAGCATTTTGATCTTATTACCCAAAGCATGACCCACTTATCGTAATTCAATATCTTCTCATTATTCATAACGTAAGACAACATTTGCTTTTAATATTCTCGTAGTGGGCTAGTGATCCTCTCACCAGTTGCTTAGAGCTAAGTGAGACGGGTAGGGTTGAAGAATGATGCCGGAGAAAGTAAATGCCAGCGAACTACAATTGAAGAACCCAGACTTGGGGAAGACAGGGCTGATCTCGCCTGTCAACCCGAGTCTATATACGTTGCGAATAAAGTTCACTGTATTTGTCTAACGTACTCCGTAGTACCCTTGAGGCAGCTTAAGGCAGCTAGCTGGTCGAGCGACTATCATAGAGAATCCCCATGGGATTGATTAACATCCGGCCGTTCGAGGACACGGTATAGACGATCATTCTAAAGTTTAAGAAAGAAAAGAAGAAATTATATAATACTCCCCAGTCGCTATGTTCCTGCCAATTTCGGAAGCTAGCTTCCTTTCTGGCAGCTTCAGGGACGTTTTGAACTGCCTTCCCGCATTGTGGGAACTCGATTCTAGGCCCTGCACGTACACGGATAACGGTTCCCCGCGGGTCTGGATCACATACAGGTAGGTATCTTGATGTTGGCAATACAGTGTCGCTTGATGCGTGGGCAAGAGCTGTTGGTGCCGGGATTCCGACGGCCACATCCTCGCTGGCGGGAGCAGAGGACCGAAATGGGTATATTCCAGCACAATCGAGGATTGCTTCGACAGTGGAACTGCTCATTACATTACTCGAGAATCCCGTACTGTATCATCATTTGAATCCATGGACGGGGCGTAGTACTCGAAGTTATATCTGAGCCGATGGTGTAGACCGGCAATGAAGCACTGCTATCGGAAGTCCTATCGAGAGCAATCATAAAGACCAGCAATAAAACACTGAGGCCAATGAACAAGCACATCCAATGGCAACAAGACAGCATCCTAGGGACAACAGCCTGTGTTGGTGGAGTCTGTTGAGCCGCATCACCTGATGCACTCCGTCCATCTCGACCTCATGTCCAACTCAAATTCATCTCGTACTTTAACGGTCAAATATACCCATTTACCATCAGCATTATCACTGTCCTTCTCATTTGTCGACCGCACAAATCATACGAGCGTGTCCTATACTGGTTGCTGACTGAAGGATTCCTCCCAGGACCTCCCTTGCGTGCTCTCGTCTCGTCTCCCGTCCCAACAGCAAGAATCTGCCCGTTGCTTGTGAACAATGCAATAATGCAAATACTGCTCGGGAATCTCCAGTCGCCAGATGCAGATGAGCTCCCTGTTGAATCCACTGCTCATGATCCGTCGTCGGATCTGTCTTCAACAACACGATGGATACAACATGTGCGGACAGAATAACATATGGATTAAAAGCGAGCCCAAACGCTCTACTACTAACGACCAGGCCTAGTGGATCTGGACGCAGAATTAGTGGATGCAGCTCGATTTATTTAGCAGCAGAATAAGTGCGGCCAAGAACGCTGCAGGCAATCATGCAATGACATTCATTAATTATGCTGGCAATGCTCCACCCTGTATCCACGAGATCGCGGATGGCTTTTCCTTTCCTAGCCGGCAGCGTTGCGCCACGGTCCGCGTCACAGGGGTTATTTTTGTCGCGGGCATCGGGACGGCTTACGGTCCTGAGTCGGCAGCTGTAAAAGAAAATTTCATTGTGGCAGCCAAAATCGACTGTTCTCTGAGTCTACAGAGTCAGAATACTACATAGTCCCTGGACAGACACCCTCGCGGCCGTTCACTCTTGCATATTCACTTACGCTCCCGAAGGACCGGCGTGATCGTCAAGAGCCAAACTCCTTGGAGACGCGAAAGAAGGGGAATGCTCTTTCGAGGCGTGTTTCTAGCGTGCTGGGTAATGATATACGGCTCAAACGCTCCACCGGAAGTATCTCGGGCCTTCTCATAGGCGGACGGGCTGAATAGAGGATGGACATCCCAGGGAAAAGAGCCATTCATTATTATTTCCATTCTTTTCATCGTGGGAACCGTCGGGTCCGAGTTTCAGGAGCGCTTGCCAAATACGAAATTTCTTTTTTAGGAGAGAGGCTTGGTTCTCGTTTCTCTCCCTCCTCTTTCCTGTTCCTTTGTTGTCTCAGGTCTCAGTCAGCATTCTTCCCCCCTCCTTGCCCCATATTATTGATTTTGCTCCCCCATACTCTGCCTCCCGTATTATCCCTCCCTCCGGTGTCACACAGAGGCCCCAAAATCAATACAGAGAGCAGAGCTGGCTTTTTGTCTTCTCTTTTCTTTATTCTGGTTTTATTGTTATTTTTTCAAAGCTTTCCTTGTCTTTTGTATCCATCACAAAAGAAAAGGATGCTCCACTGGTAAAACAACAGAGCATCTGGGTTCTTGTCACTCGTTGATTTGTGGCTGCTGCATAGCGCTGTCGCTGCGGATACTGCATTTTATTGCCCTTTCAACCTGCGCTTCCACGCTACGGCTCTTGTTCCTTTTCACCTTTCCTCTTTTGAAACCTCCATCTCCAGTTTTCATTCCTTCATTTTATTCTTGCACTACTTTTTTGACTATTCTCACGGCTGCGCTTGGTCCGGATCTTCAAATCTGGATCTCCGTCCATCACCTCAATAATGGGCACGCCCTTCCCCTTCAGTAATTCCCATTCGCCTCAGGAAAGTCAGAGCAGTGCTTATTCCCCAGGCACCACGCCTCATCGGGTGAGTGAGAAGGTCTATCTAATGGGATGTTGTTGTCTTGAGGATGCCTGTCTAACGCCTGATTCTACTACTCATTAGCAAAGCGGCCCTTACGAGGATACCGACCAAGAGTTGTCGCTTCTTCGCAACCAGTCCAGTCCACAGCCTAGTCCTTTTGGCGCTCCCTTCGACAATGGCAATGTTTCTACCGACTCGCTGCGCCGTTACACTCTACAAGACCCCGGTGTGACGATGTTCCCCAATGTGCCACCTTACCAGGAATCACAACCAGAGTACGTGACAGGCCCATATGGCGGCTCGGTGGCGGAGACCACCTCCTCGGATGCGTGGAAACGGAGACAAGGTCCTGGTACTGGAGGGTTGCGTCGATATGGTACTAGGAAGATTAAACTGGTGCAGGGCTCGGTTTTGAGTGTTGACTACCCCGTTCCGAGTGCCATCCAGAACGCTATCCAACCGGAATATCGAGAGTCGGAGGAGGCTTTCACGGAGGAATTCACGCACATGCGATGTGAGTGTTCATCGCTAGGGATATGGCATCCCTGCAGAGGTATGAGCTGACAACAATTTGCTTTCCAGACACGGCCGCGACTTGCGATCCTGATGAATTCACCCTGCGTAATGGCTACAATTTGCGTCCAGCGATGTACAACCGTCACACTGAACTTCTGATCGCGATCACATATTACAATGAGGACAAGGTGTTGACGGCACGAACGCTGCACGGTGTTATGCAAAACGTCCGCGATATCGTCAACTTGAAGAAGTCGGAATTTTGGAACAAGGGAGGTCCTGCGTGGCAAAAGATTGTGGTTAGCTTGGTCTTCGACGGAATTGATCCTTGTGACAAGAACACGTTGGATGTATTGGCGACTATTGGTATCTACCAAGATGGCGTCATGAAGCGAGATGTTGACGGTCGGGAAACCGTCGCTCACATCGTCAGTTTTCCTTGTCATCCCAACAGTTTGGACCTCGGACACTAACTGCATGCAGTTTGAATATACCACTCAACTTTCCGTCACGGCCAACCAACAGTTGATCAGACCCCATAGAGACGATCCCACCACTCTGCCTCCCGTCCAGATGCTTTTCTGTCTCAAGCAGAAGAACAGCAAGAAGATCAACTCGCATCGATGGCTGTTCAACGGTTTCTCTCGCATCCTGAACCCTGAGGTCGTGATTCTGATTGACGCTGGAACGAAGCCTGGCCGCAAGTCCCTCTTGTCACTATGGGAAGCATTCTACAACAACCGCAATCTCGGTGGTGCCTGTGGTGAAATTCACGCAATGCTTGGTGAAGGATGGCGCAACCTACTGAACCCACTGGTTGCATCGCAAAATTTTGAATATAAGATCTCCAACATTCTGGATAAGCCCCTGGAGAGTGCTTTTGGATATGTCAGTGTGTTACCTGGTGCATTTTCAGCCTATCGTTACCGGGCCATCATGGGACGACCACTGGAACAGTACTTCCATGGTGACCACACCTTGTCCAAGAAGTTGGGCAAAAAGGGTATTGAGGGTATGAATATTTTCAAGAAGAACATGTTTTTGGCAGAGGATCGAATTCTTTGCTTTGAACTGGTGGCTAAGGCTGGTTTCAAATGGCACCTTTCCTACGTCAAGGCCTCAAAGGGTGAAACCGATGTGCCTGAAGGAACGGCTGAGTTTATTAGTCAAAGACGACGATGGCTGAACGGATCATTCGCTGCCGGTTTGTATGCGATCATGCATTTCGGGCGGATCTACCAAAGCAGCCATAACATCATCCGAATGTTCTTCTTGCATGTTCAAATGATATACAACATCGCGACGTTGATCATGACGTGGTTCTCCCTGGGTATGACTGTAGAGCCCCCAATTTGTTAATGTCTGCATAGCTAACGATCACCACAGCCTCGTACTGGTTGACTAGTTCGGTCATTATTGACCTGGTCGGAACGCCCAGTTCGACGAACAAGAACAAGGGATGGCCGTTCGGGAATGAAGCCACGCCAATTGTCAACAACATAGCTAAATATGGTTATATCTTCTGTCTCATGCTACAATTCATTTTAGCGCTGGGTAACCGACCGAAGGGGTAAGTTTCGCTTCTGTTGAAATCATTCTATTATTACTAACGAATTTATGTCGATAGTGCGCGGCTGCCATACACTCTCTCGTTCTTGTACTTCTCGCTGGTCCAGTTCTATGTGCTTGTCTGTTCTTTCTACCTTGTGGCGAATGCGTTTAGCGGCGATACGCTGGATTTCAACATGGCAGACGGAGTGGGCGCTTTCTTGTCCTCGTTCTTTAGCTCCCAGGGAGCGGGTATCGTCTTGATCGCTTTGGTTTCGACCTACGGTATCTACGTTGTTGCCAGTCTGCTGTACATGGACCCCTGGCACATCTTGACCAGCTCGTGGGCGTACTTCCTTGGGATGACGACATCGATCAACATCCTGATGGTTTACGCGTTCTGCAACTGGCACGACGTGTCCTGGGGTACTAAGGGTTCCGACAAGGCGGATGCACTGCCTTCAGCCCAAACGCAGAAGGATGGAATGAAGACCAACTTCATTGAGGAATTGGATAAACCGCAGGCGGATATTGATAGCCAGTTTGAGTCCACAGTGAAGCGAGCGCTGGCGCCGTTTGAAGAGCCGGAGGGGGATTATGAAAAGTCAATGGATGACTCGTACCGGAACTTCCGTACGAACTTGGTGTTGTTGTGGATTTTCAGCAACCTGATCTTGTCGCTGTTGATTACCGCAGAGGGCATTGACCGCATGTGCTTGACGGTGAGTATCCTCACACCATCCTCATAGTAGGTGCATCAAATACTGACTCCAATAGAATACATCAACGACCCGAACCTCGTGGTTCTTCCAGATTATCTTGTGGACGACCGCCGCTCTGTGCTTCTTCCGGTTCTTCGGTTCTCTGTGGTTCTTGGGTAGATCAGGCATTTTGTGCTGCGTCTCTCGGAGATAATCTGTGTATGGTTGTATGTCTATTCCTTTGATCTTCTTTTCTCTCTAATGTCGTTGGTTATTTATTTTATCTTTGTTATCCATCTGTCCATGTGTCTTTCTCTGGGGTTCAGTGTAGGATAGGATAGGATATAGCGTATCTGTCCTATAAGTTTGGTCAATTGTATTAATCCGGCTGCATGCCGGACTTCGTCTATTCGTCTACAATAATTCAGTGTCAAGTTGAAAAATGGGACCATCAATCACCAATCGTCAATCCTCCTGAACCTATGCTATGATTGCGTACAGATCTGTTGAACGCGCCGCTGGTGACAGCCAACTTCCTGCCTTGGACGAGATGCTTCCATTGTCCGGGATTCTTGTCCACGTCCTTGTCCATAAAACTGACTATTCTATCTTGGATTTCACCAGCATGTACGAAAACTGGGCATACAAGTGTCGTTGTGCCTGCCTTTCCCTGCATCCCTGTCGGCCCCAACGTATAGCTAGCCCTACTGCACTACCTAACTATTAGATGCCGTGATTGCCCCGTTCGGTCCATACCAGCTTCCAACTCGACAATGAGCAGTGGTGTCAGCGTCGACAGATCCATCCTCCAAGGAACCACCGACATCTCTCTGTACCCAGTCGTCGAACACGGTATCCGGGGTCTCATACCGGCACAGCCGCCACATCCACGAACACCATTAGTTTGCGGGTACGCTGCTGAGTAAGAATCTAGAACGAAGGCTCTAGTCCGTCAGCACGTCATTGGACATTGTCATGGTCGGTGTGGTTCTGTTGGCCAATGACTCGTTGGTACCTCGCTGGGACCCGGGAGATTGTACCTAGAATCAACCGATTGGAGCCGTAGTAGTTGGTTGAGGAGCTCTCGCGAACGTCGACGTCGGGCCAGAAGGTCTGGAGGGATGCTTGGGTCACTTAGGTGAGACCTTTGCTGAGATACGGTATAGCAAGGAGAGCAGCTAAGCAGTAGTACCTGTGGTTAATATACTTTCAAGAAATCGGGGCCTGAATGGCAGCGTTTAAGGTCCCCTCGGCCCCGCCTTCGTCCTCTGGCTTTCCTGATAAACATGATGTGCCTCTGATAACAGCGTTGCGCCATTGCGGAATTGCGGATGTGCCGGCTCACTGGGAAATGAATGACTCCATGCCGACGGAGAGTTTTACCCGCGGATGCTCCCTATCGGCATGCCGGGTGTCGAATCACAATCGCAACCGACTACTCGTCTTTCGACGCTGACAAACCGATTTCTTTATTGATTGATAATCGCATGAGGGACGGACGGTTTAAATATGGCTTGCGTTCGACGGAAAGTTGCGCTGTTGTCTGGTTCCAGTGCGACCTTTCTGACGACAAAGACAAAACAATCCAGAACTCCCCTTACCAGCACCTCATAATGCCTGCGGAAACTATCCTCGTCACTGGTGCCTCTGGCTACGTCGCCACGCACGTTGTCGACGCCTTCCTCCAAGCCGGTTATGCCGTTCGTGGCACCGTCCGTTCCCAAGAGACCGCCGACAAGGTCCGTAGCACATTCCCCCAGTACGCGGACAAGCTCAGCTTCGCCATTGTGCCGGACATTGGCGCTCCGAATGCCTTCGATGAAGCCTCCAAGGGTGTCCAGGGCGTCATCCACACGGCCACGCCCTTCCAGATCCAGGTCGACGACAACGAGCGCGATCTTCTCCGGCCAGCAATCGAGGGTACCAACAACCTCCTTGCCTCTGTTAAGAAGAACGCGGCCGATGTGCGCCGGGTTGTTATCACTTCTTCCTTCGCTTCCATGATCAATCTCTCCAAGGGCAATTGGCCCGGCCATGTGTACACCGAGGCTGATTGGAACCCATTGACCTATGAGGAGGCAGCCAAGAAGGACACGCCCGGTGCGGCAGCGTACACGGCTGCCAAGACTCTGTCTGAACGAGCGGCCTGGGACTTCGTTGCGAGAGAGAAGCCCTCGTTCGATCTGGCCACCATCTGCCCACC
The DNA here is from genome assembly GCA_003004485.1 of Aspergillaceae sp. MA 6039. Classification (NCBI taxonomy): domain Eukaryota; kingdom Fungi; phylum Ascomycota; class Eurotiomycetes; order Eurotiales; family Aspergillaceae; species Aspergillaceae sp. MA 6039. The sequence continues at coordinate 36,733 of PQMF01000007.1, read as the reverse complement.
TATGGTGTACGGGCCGAACAAGAATGCCACGACAAACCTGGCGAAACTCAACACCTCCTCCGCCGATATCTACCAGTTTATGAGTCCCACATCCAAGCCCACGGATCCCGTCCCTACCAATGCCTTCTGGTCTTGGGTGGATGTCCGTGATGTGGCCCAAGCCCACTTGAAAGCCTACCAGTTACCCGAGGCAGGTGGTCAGCGTTTTTTCATCATTCAAGGGAACTTCAGCTTTCAGCAGATTACCGATATCCTACGCGAAAAGGTCCCTGAGGTTAAGGACCGGGTGCCCGTTGGTAAACCTGGCTCGGGTCTTGGTGGTGTCGAGCTGTACGATGTCGACAACTCCAAGTCCAAGAAGGTCCTTGGCATCAATTATCACAACCTGGAACAAACGGTCGTTGACTCTGCGCATGTTTTCCTGGAATTAGAGAAGAGTGCGTGATGGACGATACTAGGAAAAATAGATATAGACTTATGCCACTCTATGTAACTGATCAATGATATGATTGAGATGTGGATTTCACCATTGCGTCGGGGTGTCTCGATTCCTCTAGCCTTATAGGCCGTGTTTCTTTTTTTTTCTCCCCCCCCCAAAAGTAATGATGTCGGTCAACCTCGTGATGTTCAAGTGACAGTTTACTGGATACTTGGTGCGTATTGTCATGGAGGCGAGGCTTCTATTAGAGCAGATTGGATCCTCCAGCAAGACTAATCAGGTTAGTTGAAAGATAGCCATGCACAGAAACGTACTGCGTGGAACTTCTTATATTAGAGTAAGCGTCGATCCGGTATGGCAAGGGACTGATGAGGTACTAAGCCAATAGAGCAATGTGACACAGTTCTGTCTTCATTTCCCTCAGCCATAAGATTGCCTTGTAATCAAGCTTTCGCGCTTTATAGTAAGCTATATGTATCTGTAAATTGTCGAACAGCGCCATTTGTAGACCGACGTGTCGACTCCCCGAGACTCCCTGAATCCGCTTCATTTTTCTTTCCCCTCAGCCTTCTCCTCTCAGTCACAACTCACATATTTTGGCACTGCGGGTTATTATGGGAAAGAAGAAGCAGATAAATTGTTAACTGATGCATATGATAAGAAATGCCAGGCTTTGCCAGAAGGGATGGTGAATGGCAATATCTAGTTGGTCAACTGTGATGAAGAGATTACACCTGTTCGCCCTGTTAGTTTCAAGCATCTAGCAATTCGAGATCACGACTTACGTTGAATTGTAGAAGTATTAGAACAAAAACCTTTTTCAGTTCCAGCCACGCAGCCCGGACCGCCACACATGTCCGTCTACTGATATTGAAGGCCAACAGTGCTTGCTCCATACGCTTTCGCGCATTTGAATCTGCAGCAAGCCAACGTTCTGGCCTAAATTCTTCCACATCCTCTCCATAAATATTCCGGTCACTTTGGAATGCGTCCAACTGCCATTTAACAACGGTCCTAGCAGGAAGGTAGTGTCCGGCAACAGTCATTCCCGCATTGGTGACTGACTTTTTCATAGACGACTTTGAGGAAGGCCTGTGACGTATTGATTCCTTAAGAACAGCGTCTAAGTAGGAGAGCCTGCACACTTCGCACCATCGTGGAGGATCTGACAGATTTCCGTTGAAAGAAGCCGTGTCTACTTCGTCCATCGCGCATGCCATGGCCTTCGGATGCTTCATCAGAAAGACAAGGGCAGAAATAAATGCAAATGAGATCGTGTCGATTCCAGCTTCTAGGACTTCTAGGTATTCCATAGAGGCTTCCTTATGTTCTGCTGGTTCATGGCCCACGAAATCCAAATCATAGGGAAGCTCGCGGACTGACGGCGTCCACAGAGACTGCCTGGTGGCACATGAAAAAATGTCCTGACGCTCTCGTTTCAACTTTGCGAAAGGACCCCATAGAATCAGATATTCTAGCGTTGACGGTGTCGTTCCTACCCCAGAAGCATCCGCCGGACTAAAAATCGCGTCTAAAACTGTCCGACGTACGAACTCCGAAACGAATATCTGCAATGGAGATATGATGTTGAGAGGCTGATGTCGTTGAAAAGATGATATCAGGCTTCTGGCTGGCTGATCAATAATCCCCTCGTACTGTCGCAACTTGTTGTAGTTTATGTACCCTGCATAACCGTCCTGAGACCCGCTCGGAATATCAGCTGCTTTTGTCGAACAAAGGCTGCATGGCGATATTGAGCAGACTGTGTACTGCTACCCAACAGAGCGTTTGAAGCTGTGATATTGACGGCACCAAATACCTTTTTCAAGCGTATGTTCCTGTCATACATTTGGAGTATAGTCCCAGGATCCGACAAACTGACCGCATTCGGCTCTATGCGAACGACTCTGCCATACTGTTGGTGCAATTTACCTAAATTGCGATCATAGACGGGCGACCTTTGAGCATACTGCTGCCAAAGACCGGATACTCCTGCAGATACTGGACCCGGAATTGACCTTAAGCGAGAATAGTTGTTAAGGACGCGAATGAATAATAATGCAGTCAGCACTGCAATCACTGCATACCCAAGCATGACGATGTCCAAAACATGCGAAGCCAGCGTGGGAGGCAGTCGCTCTTTTATGCACTCAATGCAGGTTGCTCCGTAAGCTGTATGCGTTTTCAAAGCAGTGTATTTGTCTGCTGCCAGGCCCCTTTTTGCCAACCGCGATATCCCGGCATGGACGGGAGGACCCGGGGGATTGAACCCATGTCTCCAGGGTTGTCTATTATGTTAGACATATAATCATTTCGCTATGGCCTCTGTGGTTGCAAATAGTCGATATTAACTGGCGTGGAGGGATACCGTCGTTCAACTCAGCCCACTATGTTAAACTATGTTAACCGCCTGTCAGACGGACGTGGCACAGCCACCGAGCAAAGTATATTCAGATGCAGGAATCCCGCCAACAGTGTCGTGCACAACCTAGTAATTATCCTCCGCAGGATAAGGAAATGGCCCGTCCAACCCTCCCCACTACCACTTGATAGCCGGATGAGCGGCGCGACTGGTCCGCAGTTACACAGTCTCCAAGTATTATCTCATAGTGGCTTTTGGAGAACCTGACGAAGCCGGTAACTAGCGCCAATCTAGGTTTTGAGTAATCCGGGGAGCTCCAATTTTCCGGAAAGCCAGGAGAAGTACTATCAGGGCCTTAGTTTCTTATCTCATGCATGCTAGCCCTTTTATTTTTCATAGAGAGATACTTAATCGGCTTTGGAGGACCGTTATTGCTGGACCCGGACCCATACCTGCGGAATGATTCCATCCCCACGATAGAAGATCTTCTTCACCTGCGAAATGGCCCATGGCAGATCGCGCAACCCTTTAATACATCGACGGTCGGAAGCTCGTCCAGGGGCACGACGGTCGGTGGTAGCGTATGTGTCTTTTCTGGTTGAGAGGAAGAACGAGGGACTGACGATATGGACAGATGCAATCGCTGTCGCAATCGCAAGACACGCTGCGCTGGGAATCCTCCATTACCCTGTCCATCTTGTGAAGACGCAGGACACATCTGTGTATATTCAGAAGCCGATAAACGCGTATCGATCCCAGAAAGGTGAGGAGATGGAGAAGGGGAGAGTGTGAGAAGTTGAAGTGAAGTCGACGAGTGGCCGAAAAGGGAAATGAGGCTGATTCGAGACCACCGCCAGCTATCTGCGACTGCTGCAGTCCCAGGCGCAGACTCAGGCTCAGACTACTCGACAAGGTATCAAATATGTCTTTTTCCTGTCGCAAATCTTCCCTGTCGCAAAGAGCAATATCTAATCGTCTACGTAGATACCTTCTCTGCCGCGTTGTCTAGCTCGAACCAGTCTACGCCAAACGCCACTGTCGAGCATGATGACTGGTGGTTCAACGGCACAGACAATTTGTTTTTGAACCGCTCTGGAGAGCATCGTATGTGACTGTGTAGCTTGGACTTTGCACTCTTGAGGACAACGGACTGATTCGCTGCAGACTTTGTGGGCCCGTCCTCGGCCACACACATGGCCAAACGTCTGAATCCCTCTTCAACCAACCTTGCTTGGGATGTGCGTCCTCTGTACGATGATCCTTCATCACTGCATCGCTCGGCGAATCGAACTCTTCCTCAGCTTCCACCGTACGACTTTGCGAAACGCCTATTCTGGGTTCAGTACTCCTACATCGGGACCATCTTCTCTTTGATTCAGCCCAAAGAATTTGAGGAACGATTGAATATCGTCTATAACCAGCCCACGGACTTTTCAACTCGTGAATCATGCCTGATGTACTGCCAAGTCTTGCTGGTCATTGCATTTGGACTCATGTACTCGGTAAATCAGTGGTCCGGTGATGATGGTCCTCCAGGATTCAAATACTTCAAACATGCTCTACGTTTGCTGCCGGATATACATGAAGAGGGGTCCATTTTCTTTGTGGACGTGCTCTGTTATGTGGCATATTATATGCAGAACCTCAATCGACGCGATGCCGCTTTCCTCTATGTATGTCACCGAGTATTGAATATATGCCTTTGGGAAGAATAGAAGCTGATAGGTGATGACAAGATTGGTCTCGCACTGCGCATGGCCATCTCACTTGGTCTTCATCAGGAGGTATTTGATCCAGACATAAGTGAAATCGAACGAGACCGGCGTCGACGGGCTTGGTGGTCTGTCTACAGTTTGGATCGGTAATTAGTTTCGAAAAAGAAAATGGTTGGAGAGTGTGACCCCAGCTGACTGAGGCAGGATACTTTCCGTAAAATCCGGGAACCCCATTACGATCCAGGACGAAGATATAGGCACTGTATTCCCGGGGACCGTGGTATGTCAGACTAGAACTTCTTCAAAACAGTCTACTAACTACGTGCAGGAAGGATCAACCGATATCCCATGGCCATCAGTTGTCTTAACACATTACACTCAGCTGTCCAAGATACTGGGCAGAATCGGGGAAGGTAAGGATGCTTTTCCCCAAATGGAGCCATCCTATACTGATAGGGGGCAGAGATCTATCGCAAGAAGCCACGTTCTGGCTCAAACCTATTGGCATCTGTGCAGAGTATCAGCAGCGCCTTGTCAGACTGGCTGCGACGAGTACCAAATCGACTTCGGATTGATTTCGCGAACCTCGACAACCACATCAATCGAGACTGTGTGTCGATCTCCCTGCATTTCTACTCGTGCGTCAACATGACTGTAAGACCATTGGTTTTCTATGTGATTCAGCGTCAGTTGGATGCAGACGCTCAAGGCTCTGCTACAGAAGACTGGAAGGCCGGGCTATCTCAGAATGCTGTCGCAGTAATTGATAGTTGCATCACTGCTGCTCGTGCCACAACCCTAATAATGGATGCTGCTGCCAAACAGAACCTGACGGGTACGTCCTTGTGTCGTCAAGCTCGCAGCAGATTATACTGACATCTACAGCAACATATGGCTATTTGGACGGCGAGTATGCCTTTTCGGCCGCTCTTTTGCTGGTGATGGTCAACGCAGCCTTTCCTCACAACGATACAAACGCTCGAACGATGGAGATGGCATTAGGTCTTCTTCGCGGTATGGCTGATCGGGGAAACACCTATCTTGGCTCGCGCCATTCTCTGCTGCTCGAGCTCCAATCTATTATTGGGTCTGGAGCCAGAAAGCGAGAGCCGGTGGCCGAGGGGCCAGTTACTCCTAGTAGCTCCCAATCGCAAAGCCCTCCTGCCGCTACAGGCACGATGGACGACGCAGCAGTTGGAATACCGACGAATTGGCCGCTTCAGCGAGATTTGCCTTCGATTGAAGATATCTCTTTTAACTTTGACGTCAATGAAGACACTGGGCTATGGGAAGAGGTTCTGGGTCAGATTGATATTGATATGGACACGGACTGGATCGAGAATGCTTTGCGACGATAGCGGGCTATTTGTCTTGTATATGATATAGTTAAACTGCCATTCTACCTCTACAGAATAATACCTCTTGTACTACGTTTGTACCCCGTTTGTACCCCTCAAAATCCCTGGGATGCTTATCTTATCTCGTTATCTTATCTCCGGCCCGACGCTCCTTGATTGCCGATGATCGGTCCGACACGTGACCTCTGAGGGCTCGACCCAACAGGACGACGACGACGACAAGCAGAGAAAGAATGCTCCAAGGCCGGTGAATTCGGAATTCCAGACCTCGACCGAAAGCCAGTCGGAGAAGCCGCGATGTGTTATCGCCTCATCGACAGGGGCCGGTTCCCTCGGGGCTCGCATCCTCCCTAGTGACGTATATTAGACCCCGGACCCCTCGTTTATCAGAGATCAGAGCCACAGTTTATCTTTTCTCCCCATTTCCCAGAGGCTATCTTTGTGAAAATTACACTACAGAAACGGCGTTATGGCAGCGCCCGGGAAAATTACCATTTCCATTGATCGGGGTGGCACCTTCACAGATGTCCATGCTATTGTACCTGGTCGTCCGGATATCATCCTGAAGCTGCTCTCGGTCGACCCCGGCCACTATCAGGATGCCCCAACGGAGGGCGTTCGTCAGATTCTCGAGCTGGTAACGGGACGGCCACATCCCCGTGGAAACCCATTGGAGCTGGATAATATTGGATGCCTGCGCATGGGAACGACGGTCGCTACGAATGCTTTGCTGGAACGCAAAGGAGCCCGTTCGGTGCTTTTCACCACCAAGGGCTTTCGGGATCTGCTGAAGATTGGGGATCAGTCGCGGCCGAATATCTTCGATCTGTCTATGGCTAGACCGGGAATGCTGCCGGAGGGAGTTATCGAAGTTAATGAACGCGTGATCCCATGCCATCCGTCCGCTGATAAAGGGTGCTTCCCAGAGGCCCGTGTCGTCGAGGCCGTCACGGGTGACAAGTTCCGGGTAGTGCAGGAATTGGATCTGGAGGAGGTAAGAGGCGAACTACAGCGGCTAAAGGCTGAAGGGTATCAGTCTCTCTCAGTGGCATTGGTCCATTCATTCGCATACCCCGACCACGAACGCCGGATCGGAGAGTTGGCTGAGAGCATGGGATTCTCCGTCACCTTATCCTCCAAATTACAACCCATGATCAAGATTGTTCCCCGTGGAATGTCCGCCGCGGCTGACGCTTACCTCACACCCGTCATCAAAACTTACATCGACTCCATCTCGTCCAGCTTCGAGGGCGGCCTCGAGAACCAGCGTGCTTGCCGGTTTGAATTCATGCAGTCTGATGGTGGACTGGTCGACTTCCGCAAATTCAGCGGCCTTAAGGCTATCTTGTCAGGACCAGCGGCCGGCGTTGTTGGATTTGCAGCCACCAGTTGGGATCCGACGGAGAAGACCCCAGTCATTGGCTTCGACATGGGTGGGACATCAACAGACGTATCGCGTTTTGACGGTCACCTCGAGCATGTTTTTGGCTCCAAGGTAGCGGGTGTTCTCATCCAATCCCCGCAACTAGATATCAACACTGTCGCAGCGGGTGGTGGCTCAATCCTAACATGGCGGAATGGTCTTTTCTATGTCGGCCCCGAATCTGCCGGGGCCCATCCCGGCCCAGCATGTTATCGCAAGGGTGGTCCCCTCACCGTGACAGATGCCAATCTGTTTCTTGGTCGGTTGTTGCCCGAATATTTCCCGCATATCTTTGGACCCAGCGAAGACCAACCCTTGGATTTTGAAGTAACCGCCAAGCTGTTCAAAGAGAAGACGCAGAATATCAACACCGAACGGAGAGAGAAGGGTATGCCTGAGTATTCTCCAGAAGAGGTTGCACTGGGCTTCTTGAAGGTGGCTGATGAGTCCATGGCTCGCCCGATCCGGAACCTCACGCAAGCTCGAGGCTTTGAGACGAAATCTCACCATTTGGCTTGCTTCGGAGGTGCTGGTGGCCAGCATGCGTGTTCCGTTGCTGCATCATTGGGTATCTCCCGGATTATCATCCACAAGTACTCATCCGTGCTGTCAGCGTATGGTCTGGCCTTGGCGGAGGTGGTCAAAGAGTCACAGGAGCCAATTTCTGCGGATTATGTGTCCTCACATTCGAGCCTGGAGAAGCGCTTTGGTACTCTAGCAGATGCGGCCACCGCCGACATGAAGACTCAGGGATTTGCGGCCGATCAAGTCCGACATGAGTTGTACCTCAACATGCGATATGAAGGCTCGGACACCAGTCTGATGATTCTGAAGCCGGAAGAGGGATCATCTGATTTCTTAGAAGAATTCCGCCAACGTCATCGTCGGGAATTCAACTTCAATTCGGAGCGGCCGGTCCTTGTGGACGATATCCGAGTCCGCACGACTGCGGCTTCGAAGGTCCGCACGGAGAAAAGTCCCTTGGTTCAATTGCGCGAGGCTTCCTTGAAGGAGGTGAGCGGTGCACCAGCCAACAACACCAATGCTTTCTTTGATGGCCATAGCCAACGCCTCGAGACCCCTGTCTACCATTTTGACAAGCTCGACAAAGGTACAAGGGTTTACGGTCCCGCCGTCATCATCGACAAGACGCAGACCATTGTCGTAGTCCCCAATGCGGTAGCTAACATCCTCGAAACATGCATCGTGATCGATCTCAAAGAGACCAAGACCGAATCCGTGGATGCAGGCAGCCTGACCTCCCAGATCGACCCTATTCGCCTTAGTATTTTTGGACACCGGTTTATGTCCATTGCAGAGCAAATGGGCCGCACATTACAGAAGACATCCGTCTCGACGAATATCAAGGAGCGTCTGGATTTCTCCTGTGCCTTGTTCTCGCCGGATGGTGGACTTGTCGCGAATGCTCCTCATGTCCCTGTGCACTTGGGATCTATGCAATTTGCAGTTCGCTTCCAGCATCAGAAGTGGCTGGGGAACCTCAAGGATGGCGATGTACTGGTTGCCAACCATCCGAGTAGCGGCGGCACTCATCTGCCTGATATCACTGTAAGTCTTTCTTTTTTTTTGTTTCCATAACGCAGCGTGTCTTAACTTTTGTGAACAGGTGATTACACCTGTATTCGACCGTCCCGGTGGCAGCGAGATTATGTTCTACGTAGCCTCCCGTGGTCACCACGCAGATATAGGTGGCATCCTCCCTGGCTCGATGCCGCCCAACTCCACTGAGCTCTACCAAGAAGGCGCAGCGATAGAGGGCGACAAGGTCGTCAGCGATGGAGTCTTTGACGAAAAGCGGATGGTTGAGCTGCTGGTGGACGGTCCGGCGCAGTACGAAGGCTGCTCCGGGGCACGCTGCCTCAGTGACAATATCTCGGATCTGAAGGCGCAGATTGCGGCGAATACGCGTGGTATCTCGCTCATTCAGGCTCTGTTCACCGAGTACGGCGTGGAAACCGTGCAAAAATACATGTACGCCATCCAGGCGACTGCCGAGACTGCGTTCGGGATCTCCTTAAGGACCTGCATAAACGGTTTCACGGGCAACCATTGGAAGCGGTGGATTACATGGACGACGGCTCGCCCATCAAATTGAAAGTTACTATCAATGGCACCGATGGGTCTGCCATGTTCGATTTCACAGGCACCGGTCCCGAGGTGCATGGTCCCTGGAACGCACCTATTGCCATCACCCACTCAGCCATCATCTACTGTCTACGCTGCATGATCAACGCAGATGTCCCACTCAACCAAGGCTGTCTCACCCCTATCGACATTCACGTCCCTTCGCCTAGTATCCTCTCCCCGACGAAGAACGCCGCAGTCGTCGGCGGAAACGTGGTGACTTCCCAACGCATCACGGATGTCGTTCTAAAAGCTTTCCGCGCCTGCGCCGCCTCTCAGGGCTGCTGCAACAACCTCACCTTTGGCACCAACTCGCGAACGGACCCGCAGACCGGTGAGGTCCTTCCGGGCTTCGGGTATTACGAGACTATCGCTGGTGGAAGTGGTGCAGGACCCTCCTGGGATGGCGAGTCGGGTGTGCATGTGCACATGACCAACACACGGATTACAGATCCAGAGATCCTCGAAAAACGGTACCCTACGTTACTCCGGCAGTTTGCGCTCCTAGAAGGTTCTGGGGGTAAGGGTCAGCATCCTGGCGGTGAGGGTGTGGTCAGGGACATCGAGTTCCTGGCACCCATTCAGTGCTCCATCTTGTCGGAGAGACGAGTGCATCGGCCGTATGGCTTGGAAGGAGGTGAGGATGCCGCGTCCGGATTGAATCTCTGGGTGTCGAAGAACGAGGAGACAGGGGAGGAACGCCAGGTGAACATCGGGGGAAAGAATTCGGTTAATATGAAAACACACGACCGGGTGGTGATTATGACTGCTGGCGGAGGTGGATGGGGAGAGCCCTCTATAGAGTAGACACTCCAAGAATATACAATGTTACTGCCGTTCTTCATCATTTATTGTCTTCCTCGTCCTGTACTCTGTATAGGGTTGTCCCGAACACCACGTGATCATGACTCAGCAATCACATGCCGGTGAAGGGAAAGGGAAAAAAAAAAAAAAAAGAAGTTGGATAGCTTCAAGTCAGCCAGAAGAGGAAGTCCTTCTCTTCGTATTCTTTCTCTTCGCTTCTCCTCTCTTCTCTACGTTCTCGCCCCTCATGACCCTCGTTTCCCACCTGTTACATCTGTTCTGACTGCACCATGTTTCCGTTTCCTCTCTCCACTCCCCGCTCCGCGGTTTAGTCTGTTTTCTCCTCGTCGAGTTATTCAATCACTTCCCCTCGCTATCCTTTCTCTCCTTTCTTCATTGATCTCTTCATATTGCGGTCATGGGGAATTCTCCTGCGACCATAATCATCGCTAGGTACTTTTCATCCATCCGTTAGGTTGTTCTATACTAACTTTACAGACACGGCGCTCGTCTCGATGCCGCGGACAAAGACTGGCATCTCACCTCGGCCACTCCCTACGATCCTCCCCTCTCCTATGGCGGCTGGTTGCAGTCTCGTGCGCTGGGTGCTCGCATTGTCGACCTGCTCGATAACTGCGACCTCGATAACAAAATCCAGAACCAGAACAGCAACCCTACCGATCATCACTCGCCTCGTTCGGATCGCAGTTCCGTAGATGTCACTCCGGATACCAGTGGCCGATCGTCCCCCCAGCCAACGGCGACAGCAACAACCACCACCAACAACATCACTCCCCGGAGAAAGCGCAGAACCATTATTCATACCTCCCCGTACTTGCGTTGTCTCCAGACGGCCATCGCGGTGTGTTCCTCCATCAGCCAGTCCCATCCGCCTCTGCACTCCCCGGACTGTGGTACCGGTGGTGCCTCGGCTGGTCCCGATGCGAACAATGCGAATCCAACGGATTCATCCTCATCTCCCGCTCCATCCCCGCATACACACCGGTCGCTGCTTCGTGTAGATGCCTTTCTGGGTGAGTGGTTATGCCCAGACTACTTCGAAGACATCTGCCCACCGCCCAACTCCGAGCGCTTAATCGCCGACGCCAAGGCAGAGCTTTTGCGTCGCAGCGTCAATGCTGTTCCGGAAGCAGACGTGAGCCATCGACCATCGACAGGATATTTCCCGGGTGGCTGGGGCAGTGCGTCCACCTCGGGCTTGTCTGATCCGGAGGAGAAAGACCAACCCGGGCCCCTACCGACCGGCAACGCCATCAAACAGCGATATCGGGCAGGCAGCTTTGACTCCATGAGACCCGTCTATAATCAGCGCACCAAAGGCTTTTTGAGCAAGATCAATACCAATCTGTCCTCCATCCCCGATGGAAATCCAGGGAGCTACGTGCCTCCTACTCCCAGTTATGCAATTGCGTCATCAGACCCCATCCCCGCTGGATATGTTACACACGCCCGCAATGCCTGTGTCAAGGTCGACTATCAGTGGGACAGTATGCGCGAGTCGCAGAATTGGGGAAATGGCGGGGATTATGGCGAGGAATGGGGTGCGATGCATTCGCGCTTTCGCAATGGGCTTGAGCACATGGTCGACTGGTATCAAGACCACGACACCACGCCGGTGCATCCTAAACAACCGCTGGCCGAACAGGAGGCGGACGATGAAGATGACACAGAAACGGTCTTGGTGTTAATCACACATGGCGCTGGCTGCAATGCGATGGTTGGGGCCTTGACGGGGGAGCCCGTGTTGCTGGATTTCAGCACGGCGTCCCTTACCATGGCGGTGCGGAAAAACGAGGCCCGAGACCGACTCGATGTCGATGGAGTCCACGAGCCTGTCAGCCGTGGACAGTCTCACAGCGATCCGTCGAGACTGCAGGAATATGATTTGAAGCTGACCGCATCGGTCGATCACTTACGGCCCCAGGGGAACAACCCATCGCAGACCGGTTCGTCCACTCTGCCATCACCTGTCAGCTCGCCGTCCCCGACGTTCTCGTATCGACACCGCGCGGTATCCCGCTCATCTCAGCCGCAAGGCTCATTCATCATCGGACCATCCCCGGCCCCGACGTCCAACTTTCAGCCGTGGATGACTTCGCGGCCTTCAACCGCTCCACGCAGCAAATCTGGACTTTGGGGCCCGTTAGCCAATAAAGGAAATGCTCCTACAAATCCCCCTGATGATATCGTGCCCAATTTCGGTGACCCAGAGCCTTCCACCACCGCAGACGATGCACGGACAGAGCCTAAGCGCGAGGAGCCATCATGAGCTCGAGCAGCAATATACCTCAGCGGGCCTTATCGCAACGGGGTCTCTGGGGTAGTGCGCCGTTAAATACGGACCGGGAGGCCGGCGTCAAGCGACGCTGGACAGTGACCGAACGGAGCATATGACAGATCCTCGGCATAGGGGAAGCGAATAACGAGGCACTTTGACGTGGCAGCTGCGTCCTTTTTTCCTTTTTTCTGCCCTCTGATTTTTTTTTTTTTTTGCTATGTTTGGGATACCACATTGTTCTGCTTTCTCATTGTTGGGTGCATTTTAAGCGCGGCGTTGGTGTAATTTACCAATCCAGGCAATGCTGGCCTTCCGAATCAATCTTCACTTTCCTGACTCTCAACCATCTTTTTGGTAGCTTTGTAGAATGCAGCTCGTCTACAGGGCCCTCTCTGCATAGTATAATCGGTAGCCCTGTGATTGGCTGCCATCTTAATGCCTGAGGCACCAGCGGGTTCCCCGGATTGTCATTTTTAGCTTCAATCCGGCTTTGTGACGATTGCCACAACTTCTTCCACCAATGCTCCTCTCTCGCTTTGGGTAGATTCTGTCTTTCGTCTCATATCTAACAACAGCTAGATGTCCGCTATCGAAACAGGCGGCCTGTCTATCACCCATTCGTCCCACCGGACGGGGTGTCCGGATTTGCGCCTACTCCATTACAACGATGTCTACCACGTTGAGTACGTTCCCCATATGTTGGTGTCTTGTGCATAATTACACACACCTGAAGGCTCAAACTGACCTATTCAGACCAGGGTCCGCAGAACCAGTCGGCGGTGTCTCTCGTTTCCAATCCGTCGTCAATTACTACCGGTCTGACCCCCGCTTCGAAGACCAACCGCACCTCCTCACCTTCTTCTCCGGCGATGCCTTCAATCCTAGTATCGAAAGCACGGTCACCAAGGGGAGACATATGATGCCCTTTCTGAATAAAGCTGGTACAGACGTGGCGTGCATGGGTGTACGTATGCTGTCCTCGCGGGGTCGCAATGATCTGCGATAGTGACAAGGCAAGGCTGACTGAGGTTCGTGGAACGAATAACAGAACCATGATCTCGACTTCGGTGTTGCGCAATTTCGCCATTTGCGCAGCCAGGGCAAATTCCCCTGGTTGCTGGCTAATGTCCTGGATCCGGCGTTGGGGGAGAATGTGCCGATTGCGAATTGTGAGCGGACGACCATGTTGACCTCATCGAATGGGATCAAAGTTGGAGTTATTGGGCTGGGCGAGAGGGAGTGGTAAGCCCTTCTTTTGGCCTATGGATACTACATGGCAGTGTCTAATTATGCAGGCTGGAAACCATCAACTCCCTGCCACCAAACCTAATCTACAAATCCGCCACCCAAACAGCCCTAGAACTGACCCCTGGTCTGCGCGAAGCAGGCGCGGACCTTGTCATTGCTCTCACACATCAGCGCGAACCGAATGATGACAAACTTGCCAAAAACCTTCCCCCTGGCACCATCGATATCATTCTGGGCGGCCACGACCATTTCTATGCCCACTCCGTCATCAATGGTACTCACGTCCTCCGCTCCGGGACGGACTTCAAACAACTCAGTTATGTCGAAGCATGGCGTAAGGATGATGGCAGTTCTGGTTGGGACTTCAGCATTGTCCGTCGCGATATGATGCGAGTGATCCCCGAGGACCCGGCCACGGTCAACCTCGTCACAAGAATGACGTCCAGTCTCAAAGCGAAACTCGAGAAACCAATCGGCTATACAGTTCGTCCACTAGATGGACGGTTCACGACAGTTCGTCAGAAGGAATCTAACCTGGGCAACTTCGTCTGCGATCTGATGCGCTTTTACTACGCCGCCGACTGCGCCTTCATGGCCGGGGGCACCATGCGTGGGGATCAGGTCTATCCCCCAGGAATCATTCGCCTGAAAGATATTCTGAACTGTTTTCCCTTTGAAGACCCCGTGGTCCTACTTCGCATCCGCGGAGATGCGCTCTTCGAGGCCCTAGAGAATGGCGTGAGTCAGCTGCCCAAATTGGAGGGCCGGTTCACTCAGGTGTCCAATATCTCCTTTGGATACATGCCCTCTGCACCACCTGGATCCCGCATCACTTGGGCCAAAGTAGGTGGCAAACCCATTGACTACGACCGAAAGTATGTCCTCGCCACACGAGGATACATGGCGCGCGGGAAAGACGGGTTCGCATCACTACTGGTCCAATCGGAGGGTGGTGAAGTAGAGGAAATAGTCGACGAAGAGAACGGGGTCCTCATATCTACGATCCTCCGACAGTACTTCCTCAGTCTACGGGTCATGGGCCGCTGGCAGCGCTGGAGCCAAAGCATGGCCCGTCACTGGGATACAGTCCACCGCGGTCTACACAGTTGCAGCGTCGTTAAGCCACCGGGTCCAAGGCCCGTTCCATCTACTGAGAAAGTACCCACTCGGCTACAGTCGCACCCACAGCGTCCGGGCTTGTCCCGGACTAGTAAATCGTACTACTACGGCCGCTTCCCAGAGGTCACCCCCCTAGCTGAAGACGAGGAAGCAGAAGACGAAGCAGAAGCGGAGATGATGGATTCAGACTCGGACTCGGATCCCGAGATCTTAACCTCGCAGAAGCCCATAACGAACTACGTGACTGACCCTGCCCGCTCCGCTGCGGAGGAAGAATATCGTCTACGTCTGGCGAGACAGGTGTTGCGCAAATGGATGCGGAAAACCGGGTTGCATTCGTCGCGGTTGAGTACGTTGGATCAAGGGGAAGGTGAATTCGAGTATACGCCTGCTTGGACGCAGGGGATATCTCCGGAATTAGAGGGGAGGATTGTGATTGAGGGGAGTGGAGAGATTTGATCGCCCTATGTGGTTATGTTGGGGTGGATATAGACGAGTATTATAGATAAAATAAAGAGTATAAGATCAGTCAGACTTACTCCTCGTCCCAGGCGTATTCCTCCGAAAGAAGTACTCCCCTCCCCAAAATGCCTTCCAAACCCCGTACAGCCCACTCACAGGCCTCGTCTCCCAGATGATGTCTTTCACCCACTCACCCCATCCCATCTCACTCCTCTGCCGCCCCGGACTCAAATCGACCCGCACCTTCTGATACAAATTCGGCAGATACGAAGCATGGTACCGCTCCCGCAGCGCATCGTACTGCTTCTTATCGTAGATCGACCAGAACTCGTCTTCGGTGTAGTATGCGTGTGCGTACAGCCATTTCTTGCCCTGTAAGTCGAGAACTTTACGTTCTAGACGTCGGTTTTGTGTCAAAAACGCACTGCGATCGCTAGGGCGGCGAGAAGGTGCCCAAAGCCCAAAGTTCATGAGGTATTCCTCATCATCTGCGGTAGATTTCTTTTCGAATTCAGGTGTTGTGCTCTCCGCTGCAGCTGAGGCTGAGGCAGAAGCCCGCTCCATGACTCCTGGTCCATGCTTCAACGGACAAAGCCAGATCGGATACGCCCCGAGATTCTCTTTATCGTCAAGCCAGTCGACGAACTCACTCGTTGCCGAATACGGCACCGCCACATCTTGGATGATATACCGCTTTGCATGACCGCTCTCGTGCAATGCATGG
Source organism: Aspergillaceae sp. MA 6039 (assembly GCA_003004485.1). Lineage (NCBI taxonomy): Eukaryota > Fungi > Ascomycota > Eurotiomycetes > Eurotiales > Aspergillaceae > Aspergillaceae sp. MA 6039. The sequence goes on along the minus strand of PQMF01000007.1, from coordinate 20,635 downwards.
TACATGACTCGAGTGTGCATGAACCAATCCAACAGAACCCGAGTGAGATAGATAAACGGAACGAAAAAATATCGATAGGCATATCTTCCTACCCAGAACCCGCCTCGGTCGTAGCGGAAGAGATAGTCAACGAGCGGCACGTAGTCGACCGCTGCTCGATCCTCGGATGATTTACGACCACGCTTCTGCACGTGCAGATAGTACCATTCATCCCAAGGCCTGGTAAACCGCACCGGTGCTGTATCCGCGGGTTCTGGTGAGTCCACCAATCTCCCCGCACAGACGACAACATGGTCGCGTGCGTAGACGATCCCGTCCAAATATTCAATGGCCGGATCATCGGTTGCCTTTCGGAATACATGCATTGCATCTTCCATGCTCGAGGTCGAGTAATATTTCAACTCGACCAATGGCTTGGCAGGCCGCAATTGCACCTCCAGCAGGGTCACCACGCCCAGCGTCCCGAATGCCGACGCAACACCCCAGAAGAGATCCGGCTGGCTGGTTTTCGAAGCAGTCGTGATCTCACCATTTGGGAGAACCATCTCAATCCAGTTAACAGTCGCGTCGAAGAACCCGTGCCGGAAAGAACTACTCTCTCCCGACGTTCCCGAAAATCCTCCGCCAACCGTGATACCTGGGAATTCCATCACCACAAGTGGGACCAGGTTGTGTGCTGTCGTTGTCGCCTGAACAAGGCCGTCCATAGGCACGTTGGGCTCGACAATGGCCGTCTGCTTGGACGGGTTCACTTCCAGCACGTTCACTAGGTCCGCTGTTGAGATAGTGTTGTTGGGACCATGCTGAGATTGGCGAGTGCTGTTGGTTGAGCCATGGTAGATACGAAATGGACGTTGAAGCTGGCGGAAATGGCGCACTTGGGAGGCAATTTCCTCGACCGCCGCTTGGTGACGTTCCATAATAATGGCCTGGCAGAAAACGTATACAGATTCTCGGAAGCGAGGTGAGATGAAGTCGCGAAGTTACTTAAAATAGTAGTCACACTAGTGCTTCTGGGCGGTGTTGTAATGACGTCATACATAACCCGTATCAAATAAGGTTTCGATGTCTTCGAAACAGTCGATTGTCCAAAACAGACGCAAACGCCATGGTATCAAACGAAATATGTACATTGCTCTAACTATGATCCTGCCGGCTTGGCCCCTGACAGATTCACCACACGACCTCCCGCTGCTGCACCAATTGGTTTTGGTGTGGTAGAAGGTGGCAGCACCCATCCCGGCACATGGTCGTCTTCGCGTTCGCGAGCATAGATGGTTTCCCATACGTTGGGGAAGCCTGTAGGCAAAGCACCTCGTAGACGGGCTCCGGGAATGGCGAAGCGAGGATTCCTGTGGGTTAGATATCCGCGCATAAGGCCCTGCGTAAGCAGCGACGCCAAAATCGATTCGATCTCACGCATCATGATAGTCGGTTTCCCTTCGGCTTCCTCTTCAGGATCAAAGCCCGTCCGGTCAGCATATGGGTCCAGTTCATACTGGCCGTAGTCAGCATTTAGGTCTCCGTCGGCCAGGTTGCTGGGCTTCTGCCAGTGACCCTGCACGTCAAAACAACCAGCTGGCGCCAAGAAATCGTCGTATTTGGACGAGACAAGGCGGCCAGCCCCATTCGTATCCGGGTCGCTGGTTTCCGCAAAATCTGGGTCCGGGGCCTTGTATATAATTTGCGACCCGCACGTATTTCCGGCTGCCTTTGCATCCAGAGCTCGACTGGGCGGAAGAAAGCTGATGGCACCAAGTGAGGACTGCGTATGTTGCGACTGGAGCCATCGGACTGCAATCTCAAGTTTCTTCAGGTAGAGATACGGCGGTGGGGCGCGCTGGGTCTGGCCGCGCAAATCGCCATGGAAGCCTCCGTGGACAAACACTTTACGGGCCAATGACCGCCACACGAGTATTTCGCAGCGGTTACGCAGTGCCAGAAGAATGCCTTTTCGTGCGAACCACTCGTTTGCTGGTGAGTCCAAGGCAAGATGTTCCCGGAAGGCAATATAATCGCCTCGAGCAATCAATTGGCAGATGGGTACAAACCGCTCCGCCAGGCCTTGGGCTTCTGGGCGCTGCAGTAGCTGCATGGAGGGAAAGCGGCCCATAATGATATTACATGGGATAAGATAGGTGAGTATGACCCGCTTCTGGTTCAGTGCCTGGCGATGGCATTGGTCATATGCGGCTTGTAGAGCGATCTGCGCTGGGTAGAAGAGGCTATTTGAGAAGAGGTAACGGCCGAGATAGTGGAGGTAGGTGACGCGCTGGGACGCGGGGAAATGCGTCAAGGGCGGAGATTGAGCGCTAATACTGGCGAACATCTGTTCTGCATTGCGAAGCTTGCCGCACTGGTTCTGTCAGTAACTAACATTTGACATCGAATACAGAGTAGGTACCTGGAAGAGAAGCTTCAGACACAAGTTGGCCATAAGATAGATGCCGACGCGCCTCCCCTCGGGTCTCCCATGCACTCCTGGAGTGCCACTGCGGTCCGTCAGACACTTAATGAAAGCTTCACGGACCACATTGGCCGATTTTTCCACCAGTGTCACTTTCTCAATACTCTCGTCTTGGTCGGATCGACCTTCAAGTCGTAACAGCTGTGCAATTAATTCGGGGCGCCGGTCTAGGCCCATGGCCAGTTTCGCGAGAACTTTAGAAAGGTAGAGCACGGTGGGTAGGACTATCACGCCCATTTGACTATCGCCTAGTGCCAGAACGCACTGACTAGAGAGAGCACCGAATGTCAGATCAATCGTGGCAACGTATGGTTGAAACGCTTACTTGAGCAGGCCCTTAAGCATATTGTATGTCTCGAGGAGGTTCTCGACATTGACGTCACGGAGGAAGGTAAAATAGAGCTTCATAAATGTAGGGAAGGCAATCCATGGGCTGCCCCCTTTGGGGCGCGGGATGAGACCTTCACATCGTTGCTGTAGCTGCGCATCTTTCGGGGCCGGATATTGTTGGCGCAGCTCGTCGACCATCTGTCGGTAGACGTCTGGTAGCGGCGGTTCCAGTTGGAGAAAATCCTGTAGCTTAACTCCATCACGTTGTCGGACGAGGTCTGCGATACTGGACAGGAATCGGTCCAAGACGGGACTTCCTGGTGCAGCCATTGCAGCGGTTCAGGGAAATAATCGGAGGTGAGGTGGTCGCGTTGGACGGGGCCGCTCCCGGATCGGAAACGACTTAGGCACAAGGTGGTAATCCAGGGTCAACCATGATGCCGCGGATAAAATTATCCCGTGATAATATACCCAGACAGGATGTGGTTGTTGTGAAGGCAGCAACTCTCGAACTGCGTGGGAGACGACAACAGGGAAAAGTTGAAGCTGCGAGTTTCTGCCGGTTACAACATGTACCGCTCATGGCACCGCCTGCCGTAAACAACCAAACTCGAAGCGACAATCAGAATAGAACCACTGGTGAATCGTGATAAGAGATTCTGGTATGGAGTATTCAAAGGCTGAAATGGATGCAACCAATTGTACCCGAAACCAGACATCATTCCACTCTGGACCTCGTCCCCACAGTTCCTTTGATCTGGCTGTTGATCCGCAGGTTGCCCTAAACGCCCTAAACCAGTCAGCCTCGGAGAACACAGCACACCGTGGATCCGAACACTCTAGGCCAATATTCATATGAGAATGGAGACCGACCCGGATCTGACGCAGACAATAATTTTCCGGTGGGGAGCCAATGCCAAACGTCGTGCCGATGTTCTTTTTCAGTCTTTGTCTGTTCTTGTTTTGGCCGGAGGCTTTTCCATGGCGTCAATGCGGTTCCACGTCGACGTCATTCATCATTCCTCCTTTCCGTCGTTGCTTGAAAAGCCTCATGCCTTCCGTTCCTTTTTTTTTCTTTCTTCTTCTTAGCTACGCTTCTCTTTTGTTCCTCTCCTCTTCTATTTTTTGGTCTCTCTATATTCTCACTGTGGTCTTGATTGCCCTAATACTACCGTCATCATGCCCGCAACCCAGGGCCAAAACCAATTCTCCCTCTCAGGTCTCATCAAATATCCCTTTCTGGAGGCGTTCAGTTTTCTCTACATTGCCCTTCAATTCGTCATCAATTGGATCTTTGCCCCGGTCCCCCCGCCGCCAGCGTCGGCCGCTGGTAGCCTACCCACGAAACGCGTTGCAGTCATTGGGGCTGGTTTGACTGGAGTTTCTTCCGCTGCGCATTGTGTTGGCCATGGCTTTGATGTGCAAATTTTTGAGGCTCGCTCCAAGGACAAGGGTCTTGGTGGTATTTGGAGTGTACGTGGAGTCCTAATTCATCCGGGGCCTTTTCGGGAAGACAAATGCTAATCTACTGCAGAGAGTGAACTCGACATCTTCGCTACAAATCCACAGTATCATGTATAGATTTCATCCGTCGGTGCGATTTGACACCGCATATCCCACGCAACAGGAGATTCGCGACCAGATTGTCGACGTGTGGAAGCGCTATGGCCTTCCCAGTCGCACCCAGTTCGACACCAAAGTGACTTCTGTCAAACAGAACAAACAGGGGAAATGGATCATCAACGACAACGAAGAGAAATATGGCACCTTTGACGGTATTCTCGCGACCGTGGGTGTCTGCGGTGACCCCAAGGCACCAACCCTCCCCGACCAGAGCCAATTCAAGGGCCAAGTCTGCCATTCGTCCGAGCTCGACGGCAAGAACGTGGAAGGAAAGAAAGTCCTCGTCATTGGCGGTGGTGCCAGTGCCATCGAAGCCCTCGAATTTGCTGCTAAGTCTGGTGCTCGCGAGATCGATGTCCTTTCTCGGTCGGATAAGTGGGTGATTCCGCGAAACGTATTTGTGCAATCGCTGCTAGCCATGAACATTTTTGGCCAGGAGAATACGCTCTCATGGATTCCCGAGTGGCTTCTTCACAAGCTGTTCTACCGCGACATGCAGGATATTGCTCCATCTGGTGGACTGTACACACAGACTCCGATGGCCAACTCGGAATTGTTCGATTTAATCCGAGAGGGCGGTGCGCGCTGGCTTCGCGGTGACATCGTTTCGGTTCAAGAGGACGGCATTTTGTTCAACCATCGATCTTCCGGAGTTCCCAAGGGCGGCCCCGGTAAAGAATCTGTTGTCACGGGCGATATTATCATCATGGCCACTGGTTTCAAACGACCTTCTCTTTCCTTCCTACCCCACGAAGTCTTCGAGGAGCCTTACGGGCCACCCAGCTGGTACCTCCAGGTCTTCCCGCCCAAGTACACCAGTATCTGCGCCAACAACAGCACCTACGTGGATGCCATCGGTACCGTGGGTAACATGCACATCGGTATCTACACTCGATTCCTCCTGATGTTCCTGGTCGACCCATTGTCGCAACCCACAGAGGGTCGTATGAAGACATGGATCGACTGGACACGACTGATGAAGCGATTCTCCCCGACTGGTGCTTTTGACTTCTTTACGTATTCGGAACTGATCTACTGGTTCCTCTTTGTGATCTTGGTCAACCCCTTCCGCTGGAAGTGGGCTCCCTTCGTCCTGTTTGGTGTTGGTCGTGCTCTGCCCATGGAGGTGGTCAAGCAGGAAGCTGCCTTCCGCAAGACATTGAGGAGTCAGAGGTGAACAAGTCAGCAGGTGGTTGGTTTGAAAAAGCATAGTTGATATAAAAATTGGGTGGCATGAACGATGTAATAACTTTCTTGCACTGTACGGATATTCTTTTCGAATTTAGAAAACAGGTTCTCCTTTTCACAAGTACCAGAGGCTACCAAAGTATAAATTGGCCGTAGTAGTTAGTATCAGTAGGATTTTCAATGTTATGGTGGGTATTGGGTATATATTATTGAGAGGATACGGATGGAACCGCAAAAATATATACCTCAGCTTGATTATATACCTCAAACAATCAAGCTGTAGCAACAATGATTTTAGGACTATTTACAATAACAGACACCAATTATGTAGCAGGAACAATCGCATACAAACCACTCACAACTCCTTAATCTCCGGAACCTTGCGATCCACGTCGTAGGTTAAATTCCCGCCACGCAGCACTCGCCCCGGAATCCATCCCCTCTCTTCCAACCACACCAGCGGCCAGAAGAGTCCCACACCCAGAATACAGAAGAGTGTCGCAATCGCCTGCCACATCAACACGAAGAATTGTCCCAGGTGCGGAACGACAAACTTGATAAACTCCGACACCTGGTATAGATCCTCTTGCTTGGCGATGTAGTAGTGTGTGTGGTCGCCGTTCATGGTGTGCTTCTCCTCTCCCGGACTGGTGGTGAGATCAAGGACAGTGGTGAATGTGACAGGGGCAACATGAAAGGGGATGAGCCAGATGGAGAAGATTTGGGACATGGTCACGTAGAGCTTGAGGTTGTCTTGGTCGAATGCTGCGGAAGACTGTTAGCTAGGTTGTCACCTTTGTTCAGTTAAATTAGGAGATACTTACAGACAGAGTGGATTTGGTGCTCAATCCGAGGCGACATGATCTTATACCACTGGAAGACCTTGATCAGCGCCCAACGGCTTCCATTGTAGCTCCAGACCCGACAAAAAGGGTGGACGAATGCGGCAGACGGGGTGAAGAAACGTTCAATGGCTTTCTGCTGGAGGGAAGGAGGGGATTCAATTAGGAGTTGGATGACGGTAGGGATCTCGGCCACTGTACACCGCGCTAGTTAGTATTGGTTTTAATTATTGATGGAGGTTGCATACCTGGATTTTCCATGACGGTGAACTTCTCGGTGTATTTAGATTCTTTGGTTGTCAATATATAGAGGCGCAAGACTGTTTGAAGATATAGGGAGAAAATTGAGAAAAGGTCAAGAGTTGAAAGATGGAGAAATGAAGAATGAAGAATGAAGAAAGCTGAGGTTTTGTCCCTGTTCCAGGTCCACGGCTGATGATGTCATGACTGATGATGCACGTGAATTCCCTACTCACAGCCCCCAGTATCAAATAGCAGAATATGTCCAAAAAGTGTAATTAGGTCTTATACAGGTTGCCAGAATGAACAGTAGCCGGTTCTACCGCTTCCAACTCTCCACCTTCTTGCGTCGCTTGTCAAAGCTCTGGCCCACATCAGCACCGTCACCGCGCGGTATATCATCAGTCTTCCGCTTTCGGCTCCTATCCAATACATTCCCACTACCTTTGGACTTTTGTGTAAGTCGGGCAATGCGATCTGCGCCCTCTGTGAGTCCCTGCCAGTCTTCTCCACCAAAGGTGCCCTGCGGACCACGGCCACGCTGTTTGGCCTGCTCCTTCTTGCTGACCTTGGGCAGTCGCACAAAGTTTGACTCCTCATATGTTCTTCTCTCGTTGTCTTGTTCTTTGTCCTTCTGCGACCGCACGTGTCTCCCACCAGACCGAATTGTGCTACCAATACTGGCCTCAGCCGTGGGAGCAGACGACATCTCCGCATTGACGAATTCATCAATGATATTCGACCGACGAGGACCTCGATCTTTGCGTTCCCGAGTTTCTGTGGTGGGTAGAGCCGTGGGCATGATCTTGGGCGGTTTATAGATTCCGTCGCTGGGTGCCTGCTTGGCCGACTGATCGGGTTTGGCTTGAGGCTCCGCGCCCCTTGAGAACGCGGAAACGTTGGGTCTGTATGCCATTTCGTCGATATCCTCTTCATCCTCGTCACTATCACTAGCTTCTTCGTCCGATGCCGATTCGTCCTCGCTGTCAGGTTTCGGCGCCTTTTTTGCCTTGCTCTTCCCTGCCGCCTTAACTCCCCGCCCATCGCGCTCTGCATCTTCCGCTGCCTTGACAACCTTGTCAACCTGATATTTCAACCGACCCTCCAGTGGCCTCACGCCCCGTTCCAGGTAGACCCGTAGTTCATTCAATTTCTTCACGATATCCTCCTGTAGGGGCTGCTTTTGTTCGGCATCATTTTCGGACGATGAAAGATTTCTCAATTGGAAGATCGCCAGGAAAACGAGATTATGGAGGTAGGAGAGAAGTAATTCGTTTTTGCTGTCGAGAAGCGAAATGCCATCCTGCGGAGGTTCGACCGATACGTCTGTCGGGGCATCCTTGATCGCCTGGGGAAGAGACGACCCGGTGCTGGAAAGAGAACTGGTAATCGTCTCGACTAAGGCTGAGACATTCGCTAACCCTGTAGAATCTGCCGTCGCTGCCATGGTCGCGATTTGCGATGCGTTTACTAGTTTCCTTCTTTTTTTTCTGCGCCGAAAATGCGAGTGAAATTTTTGGCCTCTTATCAACACGTGATGATAATGAGGCAAATCACGTGTGCCAAGGCGGCCCAGCTGGCCTCATCGCCGTCAAAAGAGGCGACGATAACATTCGGCCTTGTGTATCCTCTCGTCTGGTTCCCGTGGATTAGTATCGCATTCTGTCCATCTGCGTCTTTGGGTCTCATGATATCCTAAACGATTGGTTTTTGTGTGTGTGGTGGAAGCTGCCGTTGACTGTACGTCGCGTCCGCGACCCCCATGCCGGCGCCTGTTTGCCTTGCTAAACGTTGAGCTTCGTATACAGAAACGACGCCCACGATGTGGTTTAAAGACCGAATTTCCCTTCTTTCCTCTCTCGTCCTGGCCGCTGCTCCTTTATCCTCAGCCTTCTATCTTCCAGGAGTCACAGCAACTTCGTACGATGAAGGCCAAGCCGTGCCACTCTATGTTAACCATCTCACCCCCGGTATAGCTGGGCAGGACGAACAGCTGCATTCCGTGTTCTCTTACGACTATTATCATCCTGCGTTCCGGTTTTGTCGCCCGAAAAATGGGCCAAAGGACGTACGGGAATCGCTGGGCAGTATCCTGTTTGGAGACCGGATTCAAACGTCGCCATTCGAGCTGCACATGGGCATCAACGAGACCTGCAAGGCGGTTTGTGGAGAAGTCAGTTTCGATGCTCGGAGCGCCAAGTTCACCAACCGTCGGGTCATGCAAGGGTACAATATCAATTGGCTGGTGGATGGACTTCCGGCCGCGCAGCGGAACGTGGAGACAGTTACGCAGTCGGAGTTCTACAGCCCGGGATTTGCCCTGGGGATAGCGAACGACAACGGCGTCCCTAATCTCAACAACCACTACGATATTTTGATTGATTTTCATCGCGTTGGGTTTGGAACCAAGGATAAATTCCGTGTTGTCGGAGTGCTCGTGCAGCCGGAGTCTCGTAGCAGTTCGAGGGCCCTGGACGATGGCACGGCGCAGTGTGGTAGTATCGGAGACGCCCCTACGATATTGAGCGAAGATGGTGATACCGGAGTTACGTACACCTACAGTGTATACTGGCGCGAGTCTCCGACGGCCTGGGCCACGCGTTGGGACAAGTATCTGCACGTGTATGACCCGAAGATACACTGGTTCTCCCTTGTCAACTCTGCCGTCTTTGTTGTATTCTTGGTGGGTATGGTGATCATGATTCTGCTTCGGGCCCTCAGGAAGGATATTGCTCGATACAACCGACTGGACATTATCAATTTGGAAGACCTAGATGGGACCTCTGCTGCTGTCGAGGATGGTATCCAAGAAGACTCTGGGTGGAAGCTGGTGCATGGCGACGTCTTCCGGTGTCCTAAGTCGCCATTACTCTTGAGTGTTTTGGTTGGGAACGGAGCCCAACTGTTCATGATGACTGGTGCCGCAGTTTGTAAGTCGCATGGATCCAGAAGGACGACAACGGACTCATGATTGCTGACATGGTTAGTCTTTGCTCTTTTCGGCTTGCTTTCCCCTGCGAATCGAGGCTTCTTGGCCACTGCCATCCTACTCATCTACACCGTGTTCGGATTCATTGGCGGATACGTATCAGCTCGGGTGTACAAATCGTTCGGGGGAGAAAGGTGGAAGCGCAACATTGTGCTAACCCCGGTGCTGGTCCCTGGTGTCATCTTTGGCGCTTTTTTCCTGCTTAACCTGTTTGTTTGGGCCAAAGGTTCCAGTGGTGCTGTGCCGTTTACGACCATGCTTGCCCTGGTTTTGATCTGGTTCGTGATTAGCGTGCCGCTGAGCGTTGTGGGTAGCTGGCTGGGTTTCAAGCAGAGCGTATGTATTCCTCATGGTCACTCTGACACAGATTCGCTAACTGCATGTCACGTTTCAGGCCATTGAAGGTCCCACCAAGACCAACCAGATCCCGCGCCAGGTTCCTCCGATGAAGAGGAGTTTGCGTACCGTTCCCTCGATGTTCCTGACCAGTCTCCTCCCGTTTGGAGCGATCTTTGTGGAGTTGTACTTTATCATGACGTCGCTGTGGACTAATAAGATCTACTACATGTTTGGGTTCCTGTTCCTCTGTTATGGATTGATGATCATCACGACTGCTGCGACAACCGTGCTGTTGGTGTACTTCCTGCTCTGCGCAGAGAACTACCGGTGGCATTGGCGTGCATTCGCTGGCGCCGGTATGACGGGTGGCTATGTGTTCCTCAATGCTCTTTTGTTCTGGGCGACTCGAGTCAGTTTTGGCGGGTTCACGGGAGCCGTTTTGTATGTGGGCTATTCGGCATTGATTGGATTCATCGTGTTTATTTTGACCGGTAAGCTGCCTTTCCTCATGGGGCTTACTTTTCCGTCGCTAATTATGGCTTTTCTTTCCGGACAGGTTCAATTGGGTTCTTTGCCAGCTGGGCCTTCGTGCAGCGCATCTACCGTTCTATCAAGGTCGACTAAAAGTGCCCAACCGAAGGATTATGCTTTGTTTCTCTTCCATTGAGGGGGGGTCCCCCATCGACCTCGTTCTGGACTGCGTGGATCGTGCGTCCATGGGTCCGGGTGGCTGAGGCCCAGTGCCTATAGTGGTTCCCGATGGCCACTCCCCGTGCCACTGCGTTCTGCGACTGTTTTTTTCGTAATCAAAACTTGGTCCTGGTTTTTTATTTTTATTTTTTGGGTGCTGGTGTGTTCATGTTCGGATATCCCCTGTATAGTTGGACTGGAGCTGTACTCGTATTGGACGGTGGTCGTTATTTCGGCTTGTTTGTGAGATTCTCGGATTAGTGTGCCATGGCCTGTACATATATACATAGTGAGTATATCACTGGAAGCGATACGAGGCAATGGATGAGCGCTGCATGATCCTGCCCAGGATTAGTTTCCTGTAAGCGATCGCCCCTTGCATACATCCTCCTCGCCGGCGTGGATCGTAACGCCAAGGGGGAGGGCGGGCCGCGCATGACGGACATGCGCCACGGGCGATGAGGTCGCCTGCTTAATTTTGAGCCGTATTACTCTTCTGGTTGTTTCCTTCCCTCTTATTCCCTGCCATTTCCAAGAATTGCATACCTCCTCTGCCTCAAACGCTTTTATTCGATAACCTGGATCCATCTTTCTTCCCCGACTTGTGGTTCCGCGTTCTTCGTTCCCTCCCACTTATTTGCCCCACGGTTCAGCCGCATCTGTCGCATCCAGCCAGGCCCCCTCGCGACGAGATCTTTTCCCGGTGGACAGCGAGAGACAGGGTTAAGACAGAGATTGAAGAGAATAACAGAGGTGTGATCGTTGGAGACGTGTTGGACCATGGGCAAATCGTAAGTGTTGCTACTCCGGGCGCTCGGAAGGCAATCCGGGGCGACGCAGAGACTATCGGGGGCAGGGGCAATGGCCTTATTATTGGTCTCGGAAACGTCGCAGAGAGACGTTCCCTCTGCCTTGTAGTGTTGTTTCTGATTCATGGGCCATGGCTGTTATTCTACAGATGCTGACCCTTCCGGCCTGCTAGACAATCCAAGCTCTCTCCTTCCCAGCTCGACGAGCTCCAAAAAGCAACTCATTTCGATAGAAAAGAGTTGCAACAATGGTATAAAGGTGCGTGTTTGTGAGGCTGGCCAGATGAGGTGCAGTGGTTGATTAGTAGTTGGCAGGCTTCCTCAAGGACTGTCCTTCCGGGACCCTGACCAAGGAGGAATTCCAGAAGATCTATCGCCAGTTCTTCCCGTTCGGAGATCCCTCATCGTTCGCCAATTATGTCTTTCGAGTGTTCGATGCGGATAACAGCGGCATGATTGATTTCAAGGAATTCATCTGTGCGCTGTCGGTCACGTCGCGAGGTCGCATGGAGGATAAGTTGGACTGGGCGTTCCAGCTCTATGATATCGACGGAGATGGCAAGATTACGTACGAGGAGATGCTGGCTATCGTTGAGGCAATCTATAAAATGGTATGTTCCTTGGTTGCATGTTGTCGCTGTCCCTCATCACTCACTGGCATGTCTAGGTCGGCTCGATGGTCAAATTACCCGAAGACGAGGACACGCCGGAGAAACGGGTACGCAAGATCTTCCGCATGATGGACAAGGACGAGAATGGCAGTCTAGACATGGAGGAGTTCAAGGAGGGCAGCAAACGGGACGAGACCATTGTTAGTGCGCTGTCGTTGTATGATGGACTGGTATAGGGGTCGTGTTGCTCCCACTCCTTGAGTCGACTTCCCTTGGCGAATCCGGCGCATTTGCGGTTCTTTCTTGTCTCGTTTGTCTCTGTATCCTGTTATTCCCGTCTGCCAGTCCTCTTCAGCCTCGGAGACTTCCCTGGCTTGTCTATTCCGTTGATCCCCGTGCTTTTTCTACTCTGGATTACGATCTCCTGACGCCCGATGATGTTTTTGTATGTCACTTTTGCTATAATTGTCTATACAGTTGGAGTCTTTGGGCATGGATAGGGTGGTGGATTCCTGTACAGTGCAGTACCTGTGTATGTATGTGCGAAGATGAATTATATGAATTTCACTTATCTCTTCAGTATACAATCACAGGCCAACCCTGGATTACTCTAGACATAGTTGTCTTTGAAAATCGTCGTCCCCTGGACTTTCCCCAAATCCTGCGGTGGGCTCTCAGCGCAGTCAATCACTTCTAATTGAATCCCAAGGGGTCTAGTGCTTTTCATGCTTGCAGTTCGCGAGGAATTCCAACACAGATGCGCAAGTGTATTCGGCTGGTCCGTAGCTGCTGACCAGATGGACTTTGTCGTATCACCTTTCACCTTCCATTCAACAACGAGAACCAGTACCTTTATAGAGCAGCGATCATGCAAATCCAGAACTCTCGCCACAGACGGTGCTCTCAAGCAGAAGATTGAAATTGCCTCTTGGCACGACCGAGTCAGCGTTGTGGATTTACTTTTTACTCCCAAACGTAGATAATTGGGGAGAGAAAGAGGGAGATCCAGCTGAAATTCAATCATCCACCACGGCCATGATAGCGTAACTATTGCCATTCAACTGACGATTTCTAATGCATAATGACAAGCTAGTAGTCAGGGTCTGCTTGGCGAGCATTTGCATACAGCCCAAGTTCGGCACGTCAAGATAGACGCGTGGCGGACTATGCGTGATTAGCACATCAATCCCGTGTGGCACAGACTTAGCCCAGACATCTTGGCTGCGAGGATACTGGAAAGCCCTGTTCTTGCGGCGTGCTGAATGAGGGCTACCGCAGGACCCTAACTGTGGACCACTCGCACAGAAAACGGTCATTTCCTCGTTTTCCAGATAGGCATTATCACTCCAGTCAAGCTTGGCCCAGACACTAGAGTGATCGCGACCTGTCTCAAGAAATAAGTCGTGGTTACCAGCAACAACGCTCTTTATCCGATGAGGCTGTGCATCCTTTAACAAGCCTGATTGTGTGAGATCACCAGCATGGATGAAATATCTCCATCTAGAAGATTGTGCTGATTGTTATGAATCTGACATACAGACAATAGAGACCGGGCTGTGAGTGGTTCAAACGGCTGCAATGACTTGATCTTGGTGTCAGGTGTACAGAGGAGAGCTTTCGCGCAAGGAAGATGCAAGGCTGTGTCAGGAATTGCTGAAATTGTCCGGGCCACGGACGCTTAAGAATATGCGCGTCCAGAATTAGGAATTTGTAGGCACCAAGGGTGCCTATGTAACTAATTAAGGTGGGTATTAACTAATGGCCAGCAAGAATGGAATTGAATTCACTGCAGCGAGCAAAAACCCCCGATGGTCTAGTTGGTGATGGCGTTCGACTGTAATTGAACTTCTTTGCTATCGAAAAGTCGCCGGCTCGAATCCGGCTCGGGGGAGTGCTCGACTTTTTATTTAACTTTTTGGTCCACTCACTGAATCCAGCATGTTTCCTCTCTCTTTTTCCCGTCGCCTCATATTTTGTAGCCTAGTCAATCAATGTCCCTTATTATCTCATCTGTCCTTCCATCTGGAATTGACACTGCTGAAGGAACGATTCCTTCGCCATATTGGCGGATCATCGAGGCGTATTTCTTCGTGAGGGAGCTTGTCACCAGCAGGACGGGGTACTTCAGTGGAGGTATTAGATAGAGAGTAAATTGTCTGCTGGTCTATCACTGCTGTACTCCTACGAGTAGCATCGGCCTGAGGGTTCTTTTAACGGACACGCAGAAGTGCACAAAAATGACAAGGATGAATGTTTTTTCCCATTCCTCATAAGAATAAAGAGAAGCATTAATGAGTACACTGCCATACATAACTTTGATTCTGGTATATAGTATGCTTCCTTCCACCCATGGCGCCAGGCAAAAAGATTGATTCCAGGCCTAGGGCTACTGTTGGAAATTTCTCTGATCCAACGGAGGAACGACCGCGAGGATGGAAACACAGCAGTACCGAGTTTCGATGGAAGCTTCGTTCCCATAGGCAATGTAAGTGAATGCCCCTTCCTTGTGTTTGGGCTCTGTGATCCAGGTAATTCCGGATAAGTAATATGCCGGCCATTTATCGCGTATCAACTAGTTACGGCAAATCGCATTAGCAATGCACTAAAAAAGGACAGGTTAGACATTCACCTTGTCTACTTCCTCGTCCTCGTCCTGGCCCAAATCAGTTGAATGGTATGGATGAATGTGAGATCCAACGAATGCTCCCTCAATATCATAGAAGCTAACTGGTTTCAAGGGAATGTTGTTCTTTTGTGCGTATTCGCGAAGGCTTTTCATCCCCTGGACTTTTCGCGTCATCAGCAACAATTTCCAACGTCGATCAATGTCCGTATAGTCGTCCGAAGTTGTCGGTCTTATCTCGATGTGGTGCACGCCTTGGTAATCCCCCGTCTTGAGGTAGTCCGCTAACGTATCGCATCCAATGTCATATAAATCATCGCGCCCCATGGTCGAAACCCCCAATTGTGGGTTGTTGATGCCGTAGCCTGCAGAGCCTTCGATGACAGGGAGAATGGCGACGTCGAGATTGAGTGAACGAAAAACCGAATACAACACCAGATCAGCTCCTTTCAACGCGGTTGGGAGCAGGACACGGGAGAGCTGAGATGCATGTGGATAGACGTGGGAGCAGGGAATTCCAAGAACACCGCCTACTTTCAGTTAGCTTAATCCAATCAATTGCAAGCTAAAATAACCATAGGGATCGAGCAATGGTACCTTCCGGCATAAATTCAGGTCTCATAAGGAGGTTCTTGACCCGTGAATACAACGGGAATGTCTTTGGGTCCAGTATAGGAGAGCCCCAAAGAGTTGCCTCTCCACTTGGCTCCGTCACATACAAGTTGTAAGTTAGCGTGATCCGGTGGCCTTCAGTAACGGTCCTGATTTCATGTTCACAGTCACTGTAGAATGCTGCCCACTGGATGCTTGAGGCACTCTTGACACTCCAGTCGAATGTGACTTCCTGGCCATGGTGCTGCACTATCAAACTACCCCCTTGGAATGGAGACGGCAGGCACACCACCAATGATCCGACTTGATTATCGGCACGAGGAGTGTCAATATGTTTGCGAAAGAGGCCTGATGGACCAGAGTACACCTGTTAGACGCAGAAGGGTTAGCTAGCTGCAATGGAAGAGGCATGTTCTTGACCCACGTTCAACTTATAGAGCTCGGCATGGAATTTTCGGCGGTACAGCATATCCTCACTGCTGACACGAGGAAGAAGGACCTGCTCAATGCTCTCAATGATTCCGTGGTCGACTGGATGAAAGTTGGCTGCGAACTGTTCGGGGCTGATCTTGACAGCATTGCGGTACTCAGGATCAATGACATTCTGCTCACCACGACCGAAGCTGACCGAAGCTGGCCGGAGCCCCGTCACCAATTAACTGCCGCAGGACCTCCTGGTTGGATTCCTGGACGGCTTCATTGAGCGGCAGGGCCAGTTTACGTGCCATCGAGTTGTCTCTAGTTGACCAGAAGACATTCACCGGAGTACAAATCTGACTGCCTTCAGGCTCAGTTGCTCCCACTGTAGCAACAGGAATGGAACCACCACAAGCAAAGGAGGCTGCATCCTGCTGGTTGTCGACGAAATTCTTCAACTGGCGACAGGACTCGACAGACATAGTCTGGGCGTCCTCCGAGATGGAGGGTAGAGCATGCTCACTTCGTTCCCGGTACTGCTTGTCCATCAGCACATCCAACAGGGACTTGGGAACACAGTCTCCCTCGGAGCTATCTTCATCTTCTGAATCTACCGAAGATCTACGCTTCTTAACTACCCCAGCACGCCATCTCCCGGACAGCTTCCTTGTGAATTTGTCATTGTCCAAGAGCGGGACATTGTAATCAAGGAAGCCGGGGAGCAAGCGATGCACGTGCTGCAGAAGCTCATTCTTGCTTGCTTCCAGTTCTTTTCTGGGGAAAGCGTTGAAGTCAGGAAGACTATCTCGCCAGCCAGGGGAATTGAGGGTGTTCAGGCGGTTAATGAATCAGTCGACACAGGCATCTATTTTGGCATCCTGAAGAGTACATGAGCCTGTGGAATGTGCCCCATGGTTAGAAGACCATCATCGATCTTCAGTTCACGAGTTGGACGTACCTTGATCATGTGGTCATTGACGTTGTTTTCGACCTCCGTCATGGTGAGGTGGAAGGAGGGTTTTTCTTTCGTTTCCGCCATGGTGGATGGACACGGACTATTGATAGCTTGGTTGAAACTAAGACAGAGACGAATGGATTGAAAGATGAAAAGAGAAGAAGAGGGAGAGGAAGAGAAAGAGGAGAGGAAGGAGACGGTCGACTCATAAAGGGCCAGAACTGAAAAGCGGGCCACCGGACCGTGGCTGCCCAAACAGGGAACTAAGCATGATGTCTGCTTCGACTAGCAGATAGTGCTTGTCATTATAGCTTAGACACATGTTTGTCTCCCTGTGAAGGCGGATGACAAGCAACCAGTCAAGCTTGGGTATATACTATGGAAAGAGACTAGATGGGGAGGATAACCAATAGCTACTATATATATGGCCTAGATAATTCCCATGTCATTGTCGCTGTGGTGACATACTTTGCATCCATCTTGTCTCCCTATCCCAGTAGCACAAGCGTTGGAATCGCTGCAACCTAAGAGGCCTTAGGGCATGGAGATGTTAAGTGATACTCGATTACCTGGTGGCACTCTAGAGTAGAACTCAAGAAATAGAAGTTATATTATTCGCAAGTTGACGCAACGAAGGGGAGTTGTACTAACTAGTGCTGAATAGCCAGGGGGCATGTACGTGTTAGAAAGCCTTCCATTCATATATATAGTGTGATTCATGCAACACAATAGGTATAGCCAACAAATCAGTTCCGACATACCACAAACCGTGACGGAAATGCAAGGATATGATATGATGGATAACAATCATCCAAATGCTTTTTGTGGCTCTTATCCATCTTCCGAGGAATCCTTATGGACTTACCCAGCACGCGCCATCGCGGTAGGAATGATAGCGTCTTCCATCTTTACCTTCGAGTCCAAGCCCACAAATCCTGTTCAAGGCACCACTTTGCCTATGAGTACTGGACTTGGCAGCCACAGAATGGCTTAGCAATAAATGACCAGGGCTCCAGGATCCCAAGTCATAAACAAGTCTATCATCTGCTGTCCAGCCCAAGAATTGGTGCCGTGTATCCTATCATGCCTCTTTTACTAGCCCGAGAAGCATCCCGTGAGGCATCAATGGAAATACCCCGTTGGCTTTGGCGGATCATGAAGGAAACCCTCTTCAGAGCCTGTTTATATGATGACTGGCTAGCAAAATGCTATTATGATGAGGGGGAGGAGGACCTACATGTGCAAAGCGCCACCACAGTGATGATACAGCTGCAGGCATTCCAATCACTAGCAGCAACGAGTTTCAGCTCTCACTGGCGCCGGAAAGTCGGAATACAGCTCAGCGTTTAGGTACTTCCATAATTTGAGCTCCCTGGACCAGCACACTACTTATGTTCGGCTTCAACTTCAATAGCGAAGCAGTACATTTGAAAATGCATACCAGTCGCCTCATTCCCGGCATTGTTCGACGGTGACTTGGTCCTGCAACCCTTGACAACCACCCTATGGGATAGCAGAAGCCGTCCATGAGGATTGACTAGAAAAGAACTCGATTTCAGTTTGCAGTCCAATCATATACTCAATAACCAAATACTTATACATTCGATATAGCGATGGGTGTGCGGTCTCTAGTAGGGCGATTTTCCTTTGCTATTCATTACGGTGCTCGAGAAGCCATGCCACAAAGGATCCAGACCCGGAGCGCTATGCTATCCTTGCTGGTTTGTCGTGATATCTGCTTATGGCGCTCGATCGATTGATCGAACATGGTTTGCCTCCTGGAGATCCCAGCTATTATTGCTGGAGATGAGGCAGAAGCAGCATTGAGATACCGACCCATCGTTCTGGAGAAGGAACCAAGCTGGGTGGCCGATGTGCTAAAACCCAAAACTGGAGCGAACACCGGTGATTCTGGATGGAAACAGAGACAAATCAGATGAGGAGAGCAAAAGTGCCAGCCAGAATTTTAGCGATGAATATCATAATTGGACCTCATGTACTTACTGCTGCTGGTCTAAAGACAGTGATAGCGCACATGAGAAAGGAAAAGTGAACTCTCCCCCGAGCCGGATTCGAGCCGGCGACTTTTCGATAGCAAAGAAATTCAGTTACAGTCGAACGCCATCACCAACTAGACCATCGGGGGTTTGGTTCACAATGGACGCAAGTTTTTATCCCTATATACCAGGAGTAAAGCGAAATTTTGTGTCTAAGATTCGACAGTATTTCGTGTACATATAGCAGTAAGCTATTTCGTTCAGTCCTCGCTTCACGCCGAACTAGTTTTCCAGATAAATAGAGAAGGGGTAAGCGTGTAAATGCTCAATGTGCGTACCATTCGAGCATTCCTAGCCTAGATGCCTTTCCAATGGCACAGACAACAAACTGACATGAAGAGAGTTTGTGCAATTTGAAAAGTTAAAAGGATCTCTCCCCCGAGCCGGATTCGAGCCGGCGACTTTTCGATAGCAAAGAAATCAATTACAGTCGAACGCCATCACCAACTAGACCATCGGGGGTTTGGGAGATATTCGGCTTTTTCTTATTTCGTCTTCTGAAAGGTGACAAAACTAAAAGTTCTAAAAGTTCTAAACTACCGGATGGGCCAATTGCCAGTGCCAGTGTATTTCCAAGGTCAAAATGAAAATCGCTTTGCGGCTGTAGCATTAATGCCCTGTCATGTTTGGTAACATGGTTGGCTGATGTAATATGTCTTACCAACTAGTTAACTAAATGGAAGTTATACCAAGAGTATAAACACAACTGGCTCCCACGCATCTCTGAAATGTATGCTGTGCTAATAATGTTCAAGTTGGGAATCAAGTCACTATCACGGCGATGGCCGACTTAGGGTCACCAACGGCAGCAAGAAATCATATGTGACATAAAGAGCAAGCAGCAGCAGTAATTCTTAACATGCCCAGAGCAGACTCATCCCGTAACCACGTACAGTCCACCCATCAAGAACCCTTACTGAAATGACTTGCTGAAACTGTATGGCATTTTCTTCGTACCGGGAAAGAAGGACCATGTGGTTGATACGCTGATGCGGATCAGTCAGTACAAAGTGCGACTAATTGTAGCAATAGCAGTACTAGAACGGATGAGCTATTTACAGTTAAGGAGGCAAAGATGTTAGCTAGAGATACAGACAGGACGGCATTCATAACCCTAAAATACAATTCTCGCCTAAATAGATAAGGTAACCTCCAGTGAAAGACCAATCTGGGTGCCAATTGGATGATCAATGATCAGGTGGAATTCAAGAATCAAAGGTGTGCTTGTGACATTGACAACTCCTTGGGGTGGCTAGAGTTCCCCGAATATGAGAACTCCTGGGAGCCCGAAGAACATCTAAGAAAAGCTCAGGGGGCCATGGATGAGTATTGAAAAGCAAGCAGTATTATTACGTCCAAGCCCCGTCGACGACAAGGACAGTAGGAGTGTTTTATCCCACTGGGGTTTCACCTTGTACTAGTCTGTCGACTCGACAGCGTGTACCTTTCTCCTACAGGTTTTAATGGCACGCCTGACAAGATATATCAAGATGATCCACCTCCCTCTGGGCTCTCTTCCCGGTGCCACCGCTCCCAGCGCCCCCAACATTAGCGTTCTCACCCCGCCACCGCGTCTTCCTCCGCCGACTCGTACAGACTGTACTCATCGGCGTCCGACGGCGGTGACGGCACCTGCACCCCCACCATCACCTCCCTAGCCCCCTTCCGCGCTGCCGAGTTGATCATACGAGCCTCGTCCTCATGGCGAAGTCGAGCTCGCGGTGCGCTTCGCGCAGCCAACCTTCCTCCACCGGGCCCGCGTTGCGTTCGTACTGACTGGTCCGAAGGCACAGTCGACGAGCCAGGAGCTCCATGCCGCGGGGGACCTTAAAAAATGCAATAT